>MTQE01002560.1:12827227-12847959 GCA_014337955.1 Aspidoscelis marmoratus | reverse complement strand
CAACTTTCCAGTTAAAATATAGAGTTTGGGATATACTCGCTGTATAAGACAATCCCTGACTTTTGAGAAGATTTTCCTGGATTAAAAAGTAGTCTTATATGCCAGAAAATACATGAGATTTGATACATTTTTAGTTGTTACCTCTTTAAATCAACAACTAAACTGTTTTTATAAGTACAGTTTTTCACACACCCTCTTGAAATACTTTTGTGTAGTATAAACCATCACATTTTATGTTTACGGTTACTCTCCAGTATTTTGGAAGGAAAATGTATTACTTGGAATATGGAATAGGGCAGTGATGGCGAACCTTTTGAGCTTGGTGTGTCAAAATTCGCAAGAAAACCTAGCTTAACTCGAGTGCTGTGTCACCTCTAGAAGTATCCATAATTTTGTGATATTTGTAGCTCTAGTAAAAAAGTTATCTTTTTGATATATGTATTTTATTAAAAGCAAAAACAAATAATTATTTACATTAGTGACTTTTGTTGCTGAATTTCATTTGCTAAATCTTCAATTAAGTTGGTGTTTCGCACACTTCAAGAACAAGCAAGCACTACACGCCCAGGTGCCAGGGTGACCAGGTGTGTCACCCAAAAGGGCTTGGCGTGTCACCTGTGACACGCGTGTCATAGGTTGGCCATCACCGGAATAGGGGGTGTTGTTCAAACATTTCTCTGACCTATAACCAAACAGCACAAAACACAGTGATCTTAGAAAATCTACACAATACACAATTTTTAAACCTGTATTCTTATGTGTGATTTTTAAAATTGGATAAAAGAAGAAATAGTTACAGATAAATCCTTCTCCTTTTAGTGCACCCTCTTCAGATATTGGAATGATAGTGGAGAAAATCTGAAAGTTGATAGTACAAAGACTACATCATTAAAATCTGCTTTCAAACAGCTATAGCTTTCACTAGTGTGTATCTGAGACTTCAATCTTATAACGTTTTGGTGTATTATACAGTGGAATTGTTACTGCTCCATAAAAAAGGTTGGAACCTATGAATAAAAATGTTTTCTTTGCAAAATTAAATGACTTCTCTGTGATAAGGAACCAGTTTTCACTACTCTCCAGAAGGTGCTGAGAAAGAAACAGCAAAAGTATTTTTCAGTAATATTCCCCTGAGGGTCAGAGAGCGGAAATAGTACAAGCCAAACTAATAATTGCTACTGCCACCATTCTCCTCCTCTACCTCTTTTTACATTTATGTAGAATTATGTTTTAAATGTTTATCAGAATATAAGAAATGCCCTCACTGGATTGGAGCCATGGCCTATCTAGTCTAGCAATCTCTTCTCACAGTGGCCAAACAGCTGCAATTAGCAGGACACAAGTTTACAGCTTGCCCCGCCCTCAGCCTCCCAGCAGCTGGCTTTCGGAAGCATAATACCTCCTACTAGCATTAGGGCAAGAGCCACTGACAGCCTTGACTTCCATGACATGGTCCAAAGCCTTTTTGCAGCCATCTAAACTGGTAGCCATTATCACATCTCATGGTAGCAAATTCCAAAGTTTAATTCTGCATTAGACATAAAAAATTCTTTTTGTCCAGGATTCCATTTCAGTGAGATACCCCCTGGTTCTAGTATTCTGAGAAAGGGAGTGAAACTTCTTCCTATCCACATTGTCCACATCATGCATAATATTATACACTTCTATCATGACTCCTTTCTAGACACAAAAACCACAGGAGCCAGCAGTTTTTCTGCACAGGGAAGCTCGTCTAGTCTCCTTGCCATCTTAGTTGCCCTCCTCTGTACCTTCTCCAGCTCTTCTGTATCCTTTTGGAGATGCAATGATTGTAGGGAGCCTGTTTCCACTACAATCCAGCAATGGGGTCTCGAGGAGGCTCGGGGGGAGGCACCCATGGGGGGATGCTCCAAAGTCAAGACTTCGGAGTCCCTCGGAAGGCAGCGCCAAAATTCCTCCGAAGGCTCCCGAGAGAAACCCCTTGCCTCCAGGCGTGGAAAGAAGTGCCTGTTAATAAGGCTGACTCATTAGTGCTCACAGGAGAGATGCAAGCAAGGAGCTAATTAATATGCACCAGTTGCCTTCCAAGGGACTTCAGAGCCTTTGCTAATCTTGGAAGGCAACTTTGGAGATTGCACCCCCTGTCCACCAAAACACCTGAGGTGACAGGCAGACCCCTTATGGTCCAATCCAGATTTGCCACATGGGTGCTCCGGTGTTTCCACAGCAGGCAGGCTAGCACCCATTGCTTATTGGGTGCTAGACCACCTTTGGAAACACATTGGGTACTTCCTTTAATCTGGATCTACTGGATCCAGATTAAGGGAAGTACCCATTCCTTAGATCCAGATCTTCTTAGATCCAGAGTAAAGGAGCACGGTGGAGAAACACCCTATAAGTTGAAAATGAGAGGTTCCAGGACAGAACTTTGGAGGACTTTATTTGTTACATCTTTCCACTATTTTCTGCAAAAGTAGGACTTAAAAAGGAATAAACTGGTTTGACTAGAAGAGTTACTTTCCAGATATTCCTAACAGGACTTTTGGGTTGAAAGGCTGGTTCTCTGAATTGCAAATCAAAAGACAAGGGTGAGTGAAGACTTAGGGATAAGGGGGAAAAGGAAGGCGTTCTGTGGCAGGAATAATGCAGATTTAATAATCTTTATTAAAACATGCAGAAGCATAGAGTAAGAAGCATGCGTAAAATTCCTTGAAAGCAGAAGGTCTGAAAGCAGCACTCAAATACAATCAGCATATACATTAAAACATGTCTGTTTTGTTTTTCTCACCATAATATACATCATAAAATTATGTGGATTTGCTGCTTGCTACATGCCTGTGAGGCTCAGCTGGCATCAAGATTTGGCATAGGTCAGGCATCTGTCAGGGAGTCAAATTCCAGCCAGAAGGCCATTGGCAAGAGACCTTTAGACCTTCTCAAAGGTAGATTGACTAGGAAAGGGTGACTTGTGCAAGAGTTTTCCAAAATAAGAACCCAAAACTATTCTGGAGCAAGTTGATCTACGCGTCTTTTGTCAATTGCAAACTAATTTTTTATTATACTTTACCAGTATGAGAAGCTCAAAGTGAACTTCAGACTGTTTAAAAACAACAGCAGCAACAAATCCTGTTCTGACATGAAACGTTACATCAGCTGAGAAACACAGAGCTAAAAGGCCACACAGAAATGGAAGGAATTTCAGATTCTGGACTCCCATAAGTGCGAACCTGATAACTTAGTGACAGCAAATACTACAAGTACAAATTAGAGGAGAGATGTATTACAGATAACAAAACATTTTGACTTGGGACATTCTTCAGAAGAGAGCTATGAGAAAAAAAGAAAATTCAAAAATATTTTTGGGACACCCCTAGTATTGTGTGCTTGTCTCCCAGACCTGTATATTATCCTGGCTGCTGCGTTCTGGACTAGCTGTAATTTCCAAAGTGGCTTTAAGAGCAAGCATTTTTTTGCAACCATAGGTTTTAGAAAATAGCAATACATTGAAAATTCAGATCATTTCAACCTCCTTAAAATTAAGTCTGACTGTATCTGATTCTTGATTCTTTCTTTTTGGAACAACAAGCCATGGCATTTGCTTTTTAACATTCAAGTCTGAATCTGCCACCAAAAAACAAATAATTCTAGGTAGTTGAAAAAGACTGCAACTACAATCAATGGAATAAGAAATCTGGTGCAGAATACTCCACATAGTTTACAAAACAAAACATAATAAGTGCATGCATGGAAAACCTTTTTATTCTGAATCGGGATCAGATTTTAAAAATTCTTTAAAACAGTATGTCCCATTAGAACAGGGAATTCTGATAGGGTAGTGGAGCACTTGGTAGTTCCACTACCCAATTCACTGTCAAACCGACATGTGCCCATGACCATAGTATGTTATATATTTAATTTCTAGGTGATTAACAGAAACCATAGAAAGATACATCAAAACATATTAATCACAGCGGAGGCCTAAAGAGGCACACAATATGTATTCAGACATGAAATGCATTGCTGCCTTCCAGTTTGGACAACTTTCTCTGTCCAAACTGGAAATTGAACCCCCATACCCGCCGATTCAGTAACCGTGGTTTCAGTTAACTGCAATTACGGGATCAGCCCCCCTGCTTCTCCCACCTCCCCCTTACCTTAAATCTGCCCCTGCTGCAAGTTGAAACGGCTGCCTGCCGCTGCAAGCTCATCACCACCAGCAGCCAAAGCTGCCGCTGCCTGCAGTCAGCTGGCCAGGCAGCCAAAGCCGCTGCCACCATTTTTTAGTCTGTAGGCTGGCCTGCTTGTTAGTGGCAGCGCAGAACCGGGGTGGCTTTGGTCGCCTGCCTTCCTGCTTGCCACTGGTAGAGCTAACTCTTTCTGCCGTGGCTAGCTCTACTGTGGCCAGCAGGGCTAGCTAGAGGAGGTGGAGAGCTGGGAGCTTTGAGAAGCCAGCGGCAGCAGGTGTTTGCATTACCCGGGGTTTCAGGCATCTGCGGGAGGAGCCAGAATGTATCCCACGTGGATACAGGGGTTCAGCTCTATTTTTAAACAGTAATGGATGAAATTGTTGTTCAGTAAGACTCACCTTGGATTTTTTATACTATTGCCACTATTTGAAAGTCTCAGATCTGATCAAGGGGGGTTTTCCACTGACCTCCCTTAATCCAGATCTAAGATGATCCGGATCTAGGGACTGGGTCATTCAACTAATCTGGATCTATTAGATCCAGATTAAGGGAGGTACCCGATGCGCTCCCACGGGCAGTGCAGCACCCAATAGCAATGGATGCTAGTTTTCCCGCAGTGGAAACGCCAGAGCACCCATGTGGCGAATCCAGACCGACCCATGTGGGGCCCGTTACCCTGGGTTTTTTGGTGGACAGGGGGTGCAATCTCCGTAGACACTCTGGAGAGTCTTCGAAGATTCTCCAGAGCGGCTCTGGAGCGATATGCCACAAACTTTGAGGATTCTCTGAAGCCGTCCTTAGGACTGGCGTTGCTGTCATGTGGGATCCTCATCAGAGCCTGTGCTGTTCTTTGGAGCCAGCTTCGGAGATTGTGCACATGCTTCAGAGTTTTGGGGTGCCCCCCCCCCGGAGCCCTCCCGACCCCATTGCCCGATCGCGGTGGAAACGTGCTCCGTATAATCCGGATTTGATGCCTGAAGTCCTCATTGTAGACCCCTTTAATGGGATCTACAGGAAATCCAGATTAGAGGTCCTGAAGGACCCATTCAATCCGGATTTCCCTAGAACTGGTGGAAACAAATGTGGCTCTAATGGGGTCTGCAGTGGAAATGGGGTCTTCCTGCTCTGAGCCTAATGTGTACTTAGTGCTAGTGGAAAAAAAACCCAACTCAGCTTCAGGTCTTCCTCTAGTGTGTACAATCTCCTAGAACTTCTTTCCACCTGAACTAATATAACTGCTTATGGTTCCCATGGTGACTGGCACCAGCATTAGATAATGCCATGTTCTGTTGCAGCTGCCAGGAAAAGCCAGGCTGTTATCCTGGTATTCTTGGCTTGTTCTCTGCTTGAATACTGGCTGCTATTATGAGGCATGCTTTGTGTTGCATGTTTTAACAGTTACATAAAATGTCCCATTTTTGAGGCTTATAATTACTAATGTAGCTCCGGACTACATTAGTGCCAAGCTTCAGCTTTCTCTTTTTTTGTAGAAATGAAGTAATTTAGATACCCCAGAAAACGTAGGGCCAGAAAAAGTAGGGCCAGATATTTATACAAGGTGAATTTACTTTGTGCACCTCTCCTAATGCTACTGAAAGTGGGAAGTGTTTTGAGTGACTTGAGGTCAGCTGCCTGAGAGAAGGGGGCTTATAGCTGTAGTGAAACAGGCTTACCTAGATGGATAGAAGATTAGTGCTGGTGGTAGGAAATGGTAAAGTGCATATGTTTTTATATTCAAGAAAAATGCAAGCATCCTCATCTAACTCAAGGGGTGGGGGGGTTACTGCATTCTCCAGGAAAATGACCCATTCTTTTTTGTAGTTACAAAAAACAAGCTGCTCCTTCCCTCATGCACATAGTTAATCCTGGCAAGTACTAGACTGGAGTACAGCAGTGGATCTGGCATTTGTCTCCTCCCTAGTCCCTGTTGTGGATAGAGAAAATTTCTTTTCTCTATCGCACAACACTAGAACCAGGGGACACTCTATGAAGCTGATGGGTAGGAGAGTCCAGTCTGACAGGGAGAGGTATTTCTTCACCCAGAGTATCATCGGCTTATGGAATGTGCTGCCAGAAGAGGTGGTGACAGCTACCAGTCTAGATGGCTTTAAGGTAGGGTTAGACAAATTTATGGATGACAGATGTATCAATGGCTACTAGAACGAATGCCTAGGTGCATCTTTCAGGCTGGGGGGGGGGAGGAACTGCGGCACTTCTAAGGCCATCTGCTGGGACTCAAGAGCAGGAGAAGGTTTGTCCTTGTCTCTGCTTGAGATGCCATGAGCATTTGGTGGGCCACTGTGTGCGACAGGATGCTGGACTAGATGGGCTGTGGCCTGATCTAGCAAGGCTTCTCTTATGTTCTTATGTTCATATGTTCTTATGTTAAGATTGCTCTTTAAACTTACATGATTATTTCCGAGGTGCTCAGTCCCAGTTAAAGAAAGGTGCAGTAGGATATCAGTTAGGGGAAACCTCTAACCTGAAAGGGAGTAATGTAAATGGAATTACTTAATCCCTACCTACCTTTTTATTTTCTTGCAGCTCCTCCACTGCCTATCTCTTTGACCTGCTCCACTTTACCACGTGGTAGTTTGGACTCCTGTGTCTTTTGGAAGGGGAAGCTCCATTCATTACTCATTTGAATGAGTTTATTTCAATATCAAACTAGCTAGAGGCAAATGAAGTACCCAAATACTTGGAAAAACATGACAGTCATAGCATGCTAGCTATTTGTGGGGTGGCCCTCAGACTGTGAAGTAGTCTTCCTCTTGAGGTTCACCAGGCACCTGCATTGTATAGATTTCGCCCCTTGGTTAAAATATCTTTTGACTCAGGCTTTTGATGATTAAATGGCTTCCTCTGAGTTTTGTCCTGTTAGGGAGTAGGGGTGGGATGATTAGATTTTTAATTTTGTTTTAATATATCTCATGGGTGTTTTTCCACTGTCACTAGAAGTACCCATTTCATACCCATTAATGGGTACTTTTAGTGACAGTGGAAAAACACCCCATGTTTTTTTCTTATTGTAACCCACCCTGGGACCTTTGGATGAAGGGTGGGATATCAATTTCTTAAATCTATATTACTGACCATGTAAGTGATTGGCTGGTCTTGGTTCAGTAGGAAAAAATTCTTGTAAACCAAAATGGTACTGATATATTTAAATAATTGTATGTAGCAGAAAATAGCCCATCACTTTGCTGATGTGTTCACTTCACTCTGATGTTTAAAATGCAGCTGTAACTGGACCTGAAGAGACATCATTTTTGTTCAAGTGATGTCCACTATAGGCTGGCAGTATTGCAGTGAAACAAGGGGTTCGTTGCTTTTGTTTTGCATCATTTTATATATTCTCAATATTTTGGTATATCTATTTCATTGCAAATAGTTCAGAGCTATGAGACACTCATCTTGTACTGATGTTACAGAAACCTAGTCTTGCATGTTCATGTCCTTGTGTTTCCCAGAAAATCTACATCCTCTTTGCTTGCTGTAAGTAATTGTGGCTAGAGGTTTGTCCCAGCACAACTTGAACTTGATTTTAAATACCTGAAAAACTGATTTTAGTCTTTGTGACAAACAGCTAATTTGAAAAACGTTTCATCGGGTTCCATTAAGTCTTTCACATTTTAATTAACTTTAATCCTTCGGGAAGGCATCAGACTTCTTCATCACTGTTCTCTTACAGCAGAACTCTTAGGAAAAGCATACTCTCACGTTTGCATAAGTGACTGCCATCAACCCACGACCATCTCAGTTTCTTTTAGTATCATTTCATCTATGGCTCTACAGTGTTACCCAAGACCCATTTATATTATTCTATTTAATGTAAGAGACAAAGACTCTTTATAAACCACTGCTTTGTTGTGACAGAGGAACTTGCATAGCTCAGTGAAGCTTTGAGCTATGCCATGCCGGGCCACCAATATGGAAAGGTTATGGTGGAGAGTTCTGACAAAAGGTGATCCAATGGAGAAGGAAATGGCAAAGCACAGTATCTAAAGGCCAAAAGATATGATACTGGAAGAGGAGATCCTCAGGTTGGAAGGCGTTCAGTAACGTTACTAGGAGAGAATAAAGAGCAATTACAAGTATCTCCAGAAAGAGAGAAGCAGCTAGGGCAAACCTGAAAGGATGCTCAACTGTGGATGTGTCTGGTGGTGAAAGGAACGTTTGATGCTGTAAAGAACAATATTGCATAAGAACCTAGAATGCAAAGTCTGTGAACCTAGGTAAGCTGAATGTGGTGAAACATGATATGGCAAGTTTAAACATCAACATCTTAGAAGTCTGTGATCTAAAATGGATGGGAAAGGATGAATTTAATTCAAATACGCCTCATAGCCAATAGAAAGGTGAGAAAAGCACTACTGGAGTACAGTCTCAAAAATGACATAATGATCTCTATTTGGATCCAAACCTACCATTCACCATTACATTAATTCAAGCAAAAGGCAAAGGAGGAAGAGAAAGATAATCAGCTGAATGCTGAGTTGCAGAGAATAGAAAAGAAATAGAATAAAACAATAGAGTGGGAAGGACAAGAGATTTATTCAAGAAAATTGGAGATATCAAGGAAACATTAAAAATAGGCATGATAAAAGGCAAATGGTATAAGAGAAGTAGAAGAGGTGGCAAAAATATACAAAAACCCTATAGAAGAAGGATCTTAACACAACAGTATGATCACTGACCTAGAGCCAGACATCCTGGAAAATAAAGTGAAATGGGCCTTAGGAAGCATTGCTAAGAACAAGGCTGGTACAGGTGACAGAGTTCCAGTTGAACTATTTAAAACCCTAAAAGATTTTTTAAAACCTCAGGAGTGGTCAGATTGGAACATAAACTGACATTTTCCAACCTCAAAGAAGAGCAGCACCAACAAATGTTCAAACCACTGAACAATTGCATTCATTTTGCACATGAGCAAAGCTATGCTCAAGATTCCACAAGATAGGCTTCAGCAGTACGTGAACAGAGACTTACCAAAAATGAAGTTGGTTTTCAGAGTGGCAGAGGAGCTAGACATAAAATCACCAAATTTGTTAAATTATGGAGAAAGGACCACCTTGCCTGTCTCCTGAGGAACTTGTTTGCAGGTGAAGAAGCAACAGTTAGACCTGAATATGGAACAACTGGTTGGTTCAAGATTGGGAAAGGAATATGACAAGGTTGTAGAATGTTACCCTATTAATTTATCTGTTATGCAGAATACATTATGCAAAATGCTGTGCTGGAGGACTCAAGTTGGAATTACAATTGCTCGGAGAAATATCTACAACCTCAGATGTGCAGACGCTTACATTATGATAGAAGAATTAAGAAACCTCTTGCTGGAGGTGAAAGAGGAGTGCAAAAGTTGCTTTAAGATCATGGTATTTGCTCCCATCACTTCCTACAAAATAGAGGGTGAAGAAATGGAAGTAGTGTCAGACTTTATTTTCTTGGGCTCGAGGATCACTACAGATTGTGACTGCAACCGTGAAATTAAAGACACTTGCTCCATGGGAGGAAAGTTGTGATACCCCTGAATAGCATACTAAAAAGCAAAGACATCACCTTCCCAGCAAAGGTCCAAATAGTCAAAGCTATGGTTTTCCCAGTAGTAATGTATGACTGTGAAATTAGACCATAAGGAAAGCTGAACACTGAAGAATCAATGTTTTCAAATTGTGGTTCTGGAGAAGACTTTTGAGGGTCTGTTTGACTGCAGGGGGATCAGATAAATCAATCCTAAAGCAAATCAACTCTGTTTATTGCAGTGATCCCCTTACACCTTTTCCCTTGGCACCCCATTCCCATAAATTGTATCCTTCATAATAGTTGATGTTATTTCAAGTTTATATAATTCTAAGCAACTTTTTCTGCCATTCTTTTTTTTTTAATGTACCCCTAAATGTCCTGGCTTATATCCCTGAGGACATACATACCCCAGGTTGGAAATCACTGGTTTATTAAAACAACAAACATTTGCGTTCAGATACATTGACCACATAATGATAAAGCAGGACTCATTGGGAAAGACACTGATTCTGGGATAAATTAAAGGCAAAAAGAGAGGAAGGGATGAATAGGTAGTGTCATGGAAGCAACAAACATCAGTTTGAGCAAACTCCAGGAGAGAGTGGAGGACAGATGGACCTTGCATGCTGTGATCCACGTCGTCATGAGAGTTGGAACACAACTTATTGACTGAACAGCAACAAAATATAAACACTGAAGCCGAAATTATGTTCTGTAGCCTTGCATAAACCATGAACTCTGGGCAAATTTTCTTCTGGAAAGTGGTATACAAATAAAATGGAAATGAAAAAAATATAAGTAAACAGTAAAGCTAAAGACCTTTAAACCAGCTAGACAGTTCTATAAACTTGTGGAGAGTGCACCATGGTTCAAACTTGGTTGTTCTTTTTATTTTCTCCTTGATTGAGAGGCCTTTAACTTTACTTGTTTACTTACATACCATCCTCGCTTATTTCTAGGCTCGTTAGGCACATGACCACAGAACGTAATTTACACTTTATCCTAGATTAAAAAAAAAATAAAGAGTTACAGGTTGAAACCACTAAAACAACAGATCACGTTAACTTCAAGCTGTCCCAGGATCAGGGGGTCTTTTTCCTAATGAATCATGTATTTTCATTATGTGGCCAAAATAGTCGAATACTTCAGTATCAATAGTGAACAAGTCAGGGTTGATCTTGTTTATAGTTTAATTCTGAATTTGTGGGTGGGGTTTCTGTTAGCGTTTGTGCTTTGGATTCATCATTTTACTGACTACAGGGGTTAGGACGGGATCGCAATACAAATAAACGATGTGCTATAAACAGGATTGTAATTTTTCTTTCCTCCTCAGAGCTCCAGCAATCTTGCGCTCATGAAGTGGCCTTCTGGGACTACGCCTGTGTTAGCACCGTCCTGTATTTGTTTCATTGTAACCCCCAAATTGAGACGTTAGGTTTTTCGTACGCTCGCCCCTCGCCTCCCTTGTCTCATGTGTAGCTGATAAATGACATTGCGCTGCCGTGCTCTTTCCCGGCGTTTGAGCTCGTGAAGTAATCCCGTTGAGGGCGCTTCGCTCTCGGTTTCAGCCCGCTTTCCTCCCCGTGGGATGGGAGCTGTGGCGTTGCCCTCCGGTTTGGGGCTCCGGGGAGGCACCGTATTGCGTTTTTTCCTCCCACGGTGGCTCGCGGGACGTGGAGGAAGCCGCCCCGGCCGCTCGCCTCCCGACATTTCCCACACAGCTGTCAACGGCGGGGGTGGAGGCGCAGGGGCCGGGAGGCCCCTCTGGCGCTGGCTGCTCCTTCAGGCCTGAGCAGCGCCAGGGAGGGGGCGGGGGGAGGGGCCTCAAAAACCGTCGAGGAGGAAAAGCGGAAGCGACAAATTGAAACTCGACCCCCCCGCGCCCAGCCTTGGCCCCGCCCCCTCCTCGGAGCTTTAAAAGGGAGGGCGGGTCTCGTCGGACCACGTGCGCTGGCGCCACAAAAGAAAGGGAGGGGTGGTTTTTTTTAAAAGGAAGTCTCAGGGCGGCGCGTGCGTGCCTTTTCCCTCTACGTCATACGTTGACGTAGAGGAGCCTTACCCTCTCTCTGGTGGTCGCTGCGTAACTAAGCTAAAACAAAGGAAGACTCCTCCGGTTGGGGGGGGCGGGGGTGAAGGGATGGGCGGGGGTGCCTGGGAGTGAAGAAAAAGAGGCGGAGCCTGAGGTACCTTGCGGACGGCTTGGCTGGCTCGGAAACCGCCA
Source organism: Aspidoscelis marmoratus (assembly GCA_014337955.1). Classification (NCBI taxonomy): domain Eukaryota; kingdom Metazoa; phylum Chordata; class Lepidosauria; order Squamata; family Teiidae; genus Aspidoscelis; species Aspidoscelis marmoratus. The sequence continues at coordinate 12,836,046 of MTQE01002560.1, read as the reverse complement.
TTGGTGAGTCAGGAAGTCAATTGCAGTGACGTCACTATAATGTCTTTCCCGAGTGGTGGGTGGAGGGCTACTTCGGGTAGGGGGCGGGGCCGGAGCATCATGGAGAGCGGCGGCGGCGGCGGCGGCGGCGGGCTTCGTGGGTTCCGGCGGCGGTCGAGCGGGGCGGAGGCTGTGCGAACCCTGGAACTGGCGCGGCCGGGGACACGTTGAGGGGGGCGGGCGGCGCTCAGTCGGGTCCCTTCCGTTGCCTGTGATGGGCGGATGGAGTCGCGCTGATTATCCCGGAAGCCGTTGCAGGGGGCGGAGGTGGTGGAGGTGCAGCTGGTGTGGAAAAGCCAGGCCTGCTGCCGCCGCCGCCGCCGGTGCGAGCCCTGGAGTTCCCTGTTGTCTCCCCTCAGGTATCGGTGCCTGGACAGGGAAGGGAGATTTGGGGCCCCTTCCCTTCCCTGCTTGCCTGTTCCGGCCCCCGCTTTCCTTTCTGCCCATCCTCAGGGTTGACCAGGGTGGGTCGGGGGGTCTTTTCCCTACAGGGGAGGGTCCACGTTTGCTCCGGGTTCTTCTGACAGTCCCTCGCTGGATAGTTCGCCAGGTGCATTGATAACAGAAAATAGGGGGAGAAATGGGACGTGCCCGATTCAGACTCACATTGTAAATACGGAGAATCAGGATCTGTGGAATAAAATAATACCAAAGGAACAAGAGGAGAAGATACGTTGCTTTCTTCCCTCCTTACGTTTCAGAATTCACTGAGAATCTTTATCTTAGTGTGGCTTAGCCGGGGTTATAAATAAACCGGGGTTTATTTATGCATTTCTGCAGACGGTATTTGGTCTCTAAAAGACATTCTGTCTCTTTATTTTCTTTATGTTGCATTTGATGCGGACACAATGCTTTGCGGACCTGTGTAAGAAAACACTCGCCCAATTTAACACCTAAAATTTTGAAAAGGCTAAGAAATAATTCTGCAACTTTAACTGAATTTTATTTCACTTGAAGGTAAAGTCTGTGGTTAAACGGGGTTAACATCATGGTATCCAAGTATGCAGTGTTGTCCTGGTGGATTCTGTGCCACTTGCAAAGCTTTTAAGCTCTAAAAGGAAAAAAGGGGGTGCAGGATGATGATACTGCCCTCCAAATGTGTGTCCACAGCCTCTAAAAGTTTGAACATCCACAAGTTAAAGCTTATGAGTACTTGGAAGTTAGCACTGTTCTCTTTTTTTATTTATTTAAAATACTGCTAATAGGTTTGTTTTCTGAGAAAGCTTATATAAAGGGGGAAGGAAATTCATGTCATTACTAGAAAACAATATTTTTCTGAGGTGCATAATGGAATCACCAGTATATAGCCATTCTCATTTCTTACTTTTTATGAGATAATTTCAAAAAGTTTTTCTTAGTACTGGTTCATATGGGATATATGTGCTGCAGAAATATTTTTGTTGGGTTATCTGGATTTTATTTTAGTTACTACCACAGGGCCCCTTCAGTCTTTCCTGAGTTATATTTGCTATTTTTTAGTATTCTGAGGATCAGTAGTTATGTGTAAAGAATTAAATTACAGTGATCCATTTTTTGTGAAGAATGTGGGGTTTAATATAGCCTGTATATATGCTATCTTGTACTTCTGTCTTTTTTTTTAGCAGTTTTAGTCCAGGTGCAAAAAGCATTTATATGTTGTTCTTCTGAAATAGGTGGAGTGGACAGAGAAAACATTGGAAGGGAGAGGAAAGAGTATTCAGTGAAGAATGAAAAGAAAGGTTGGTGTGACAGGAGTGTGAGGAACTGTATGACAGTGTCTACATGGATTATGGAAAAGCTATACAATTTATTTAATTGCATACTTCCCAGTTTTCCTAAAGACACATTGCATACTAATATAAAAAAATTAGATCATTTTTCCAAAGTTAAGGATGATGTTGTTTAGGATCTCACGAAGATCAGATATAGGAAATTGCATTAAAAACATATGTGGGTGATGATTTTCTCATGTTCACTGTTCTTTTTGGGACAGACACAATGTAAATTGTACATCCTTTATAATCAGCACATTGTATGAGCTATATATTTTGTGATTCATCTAAACCAGCCTCTGCTTTATAACACTTTTGTCCTACTATTCTTTCAAAGATTGCTTCATATGTTAGCCTTTTCCTACATGGCAAGCACTTTGGCCTAGGAAAATGTGTGGCATTTTCCTAGTGCTGCATAACATATAAAGCTTCTGCTGGTCCTTTGGGCTACATAATTGGGATTTCTAGCCAGTCTCCAGATCTGGCATGACTGGAATTGTCTTCAACTGTAAAGAATATGACATTGGGAATTATCTGCTATATCTGGAACTGCCAGATCCTCCATATTGATTTTTACGTCATTTATATCCTGCTCTTCTTTCATCATGGAATTGGAGGCAGCATTCATAAGCTTTTAGGTTGGCCACTGTCCAAGTTTAGCATCATCACTAATATGAAGTCATATTCCTTACAACCATAAACTATTTAGACTACAGCTTCTCTGAAAGTTAGCCAATGTAGCCTGTTTTGGGTTATCTAAAATCAGCTGTTGTAATCATCTTTTTTTACTAAAGCTGCTTAGCATGAAAAAACTTAAAAACAGTATACAGAAATGCAGAAGCTTAAATTTAAGAGCTTTGTTCAACAATGTGTTAGTTGCTAAGCTTAATCATAAGGTATTGGTTGGAAACATTGGTTTTCTTTCCCTCATGCCTTTTGAGTACACACATCCCTGTGCTTTTTCCTTTGCCACAAAACTGACAAAATTCAGGAAGGTGCAAGGTTTTGTATAGAGACTTCTTGGTTAATTCATTGAAAGAAAGGGGAAAGAACTTGCTTTTGTGAGGGATTGACTGTTTAAAAAACCTTTTGGCTGTGCAGCTATATAATTCAGGCCATAATGGGAACTACATTTAAAGGTGACATTTACTTCTGTATGGAATTACTTACAATTTAGTCCAGAATTGTTTTATTAAAATTGAGTCTTTTTGACCTAATCAAGTAGATGCAGTTCCATATATACGGTTACTTGTCGGTTGCCTGAAATATATACCTTCTGCAAATCTGGAATTTGGTCATTTACAATGAATTTTCTGTTTTGTTCAGTAAAATAATATGATGATAAAACAACCAGATTGTTGTCGTATTTATCTTTCCTAAATTAAGCAAATTAAGATAATAAAGGGGGGGGGGAACAAGCTACTATTTTTCTAAATCTTTATTTTGATCATGAACCCAAAATAAGAAAGTTATTGGAGAATAGTTAACTTCTTCCTTGCAGAACCTTCCAAATGAGGACTATATCACAGAGTTCTATTCTTTTCCATAGTTTGTCAAATATTGTTTTACTTTGGACCAGGTTAAATGGCTCGCTTGGGAGAATAATTGAGATTGCAGGAAAGTAATATAAATTTATTACTCGTGAGCCAGCTCCTATAGAAAGGGGACCATAGGAAAAAATAAGACTAGTGTATGTAAATGACAGCAATTTTTCTGTGGTGTTAGAGCCTATTGTATCTTACTGAAAAGGTAAAGCCTATTAGCGGACTGTAATATACAAGAGAAAACCTTTGTTTGCTGTAGAATCCTGACATTTTTATGAAGGTACACCTTTCCAGGGAAAATGCTGAAGTTTGTTGCTCTTAATGAGGAATCTAAACATAAGGAGCTGATGTTTAAGATCAGTGGGAAATTGGGCAGTGGGGGAAATGCTTTACAAGTGCGCATGCTCAGTATTTAGTAAAATAGTTAAAACTGTTTTTACTTCAGTGGTTTATACTTTAGTGCGGCGGTTTTATTTTGAATTGTTTGTGAATCACTTTGGGAGTTTGAAAAGAATGGCAATATAAACTTGTTTAAATAAAATGTTTTTTTTCTAGTTCTATTGAATGTCTTGAGAACAGAGTTAAGTACTTATGAATAAAATGGGTAATTGTACAGTAGATATTTGTTTATTGATACCTAGCAGTATAATCCTAATACTGTTTGAGCACAGTGAAACTTAAAATTTAATCATGCTTGTTCTCAAAAAGCTAAAGTTTAGGATTGCAGTATGAACTCCCAGGGCTTTTGAGATGCAGGGGCTGATAATTAACTTAGTACAAAATTGTTTTTCCCTAAAATGAGAAAAGGCAAAAGAAACCTTCAGTGTGAGAACCACACTAACTGATACAACCCTTAAATATTCCTTAACTTGGTAATTGTACAGAATATCCGTCAGCTTCCTCAAATGACACTCAGCCCAAGTATTGGGCTATCCCCAATCCAGACAGGCTTGAATATGGTCCAATCACTGTGGGCCTGTCCCATGTATCTGTTGCCCGGTCTGCTGCTGGCACTAGGGGTTGCTAGGGGCAGTTCGGAGATCTGATTATTTTCAAACCTATTTTATCTGTCTTGAAAGCTGATTTTTGTTGTTGAATTGAGTGTATAACACACAAACCTCTTTTTAAAGTAACAGTAAATAAAAGTTGACCATTTTTAAAAAGTCTGATCTAACGTGGTTTGACTGTATGCTCTATCGAGAGCAATATTTGGAAAAGCAAAGATTTTCTTACACAGTACAAACATGTGGCCTGAGCTTATTCTTATATTATAGAATTTGTGTTGTCCTCTGTACTTTTGATTTCAAAGGTCCATCGTTTTTATTCTGAATGATGTCATTGTTACGTCCTACTACAACATGGTCAACATAAACAAAATGAAGTTCTGTTAGCAGTGTCCTGCAGTATTAAATCAATTGGCTTAATATAAGGAACTAGTGAAATTTTAAGATGGTGCCTTTAAAGACAGTCTTAAAAGTTCTTGATTAAAAACAAAATCCAGTTGACTTTGGAGTCCTCTTTCTTTGGCCCATCAGCAGTGAGGGTCAAGCTTGTTCGTAAAAAGGGTAGAACTATCTTAGCTGTGACTTTATCATTGTGAAATTTTCTTTACCAAGCGATCCATCAAGTTGCTTCTCAAATTTCAGATGTTCATATTCTGCTAGACTTCTAATTGTTCATTTTTTTCTGCTGTATTTTTAATTTAATTTTTATTTTTTTGTGTGTGAGAGAGAAATTGAGAGTACATTTTATTCCCTTGAGCTGAAAAGACTATACAGTGCTGTAGTATTCAGTTCTGACTGACTAAGAAAGTGGATTTCAGGTGGCTCCGGCAAGGGATGTTTAAGAATATAAATTGATATTTCATTGTCAAAAACCAAAATGTACAAATTTAAAACTGTCATGTACAGAGGGCCGAATTCTAGGACTTAATAAGAATTTCCCAAAACACAGAATGTGATGCAAGAATTGTTCTTGGTGAGTCCCAAAACCATTTTAGAAAGAAAGGGAAAATGTATTTTCTGGAGGCTGTTCAGAAATAAACCCAATTAGCTGTATATTTTATGAATAGTTCAGGTTTTAACGTAATTCAACTTTTTTATATAATTCAAATTTCAAAATATTTAATGTGGACATGGAACAGTGCCCTTGGGTTTTGCTCTTTAAGGCATTCTGATTTGTGATTGCATCTCAAATAGTATTCTACATTCCAAAAATGAGCAACATACTAGTTGTGCAGTGGCAAATAAATGTTTTCTAACAAAACACTAACCTTACCCATTATGGCTTGGTTCAAAGCACAAAGCCATATTATGCAAATTATTATTCTCTCTGGAAAAGTGGCAGTAAGAGAACTACAAAAATCCCCAGCTGTAATTATGAACAATTTTTATTTATTTTGTGTGAGTTCATACTTCACTGGTTTCATATCTTCTTCACTGTGTATTCTTTGGGAACTTTTCTTTCAAAATGGCCCAATAACTGGAATGGACTGTAACTATGAAGGTGTTTTAGTGAAGAAGGATCCAGTAATTTGTGGGAACACCTCTCCTACCAGCTGGCCCAAATTCCAGAATAGGGGCAAAATCCTTATAACATTCTCTATGAAATCCTCTCGAAATCATAGAAGACCATATTTTTACTTAACTACCATCTCCAGGTTAAAAAATTATTGTTCTCCTAGGTTGGAGGATTTAATTATGTCAGGCAAAGTTTTGATACTGGTGGCATTGCCTTTGATGTGGAGCTTTCATGTTTGTTGCTTTAAGAAGTTTATTAATCTTCTCTTTGTAATTAGAACTGAGATTATTTATCACAATCACAGTTTAAAAAAAATGTTTTACAGTAGTTAAATAAAAAAAAGCTTTACACCCCCCACCCAGCTGTTCTCCAATTTTAAACATCCAAGAGGGCTAACAATTGAAGGGTCACTCCCTGACTGTGTAGATGGGTTTTGAGTGCCTAGCATTGTGAGATTATTTGGGCTTCGTTTCTATCCCATCTTGGCAATGTTAATATGTATATCTATATACATACCAAATATAATAAATGTAAGTTTAAACACACACTGCTTTTGTTTGAAATTATGTACCACATCATTTGTGTGTATTTGGGCCAAGTGTATTCTGACAAACACTTTCAATAAAGCAGATACTGCTACTTTTGCCCTCCTTATAAGAACCTTCAGTGGCTGCTTTGTCGTAACACGTTGAAGTGTAACACAAGAAAATGGTTAAATTTAAGTCTACATGTGGTATGGGTGATAAGTTGGAACACAGCTGTTTAGTTCCTATATCAGTTGTATATATTAATGTTTAGTTCCTATTAGTTGAATATATTTAGTTCCTAAATCAGTTGGAGATGACTTTGGGATTTTTTGCTCTTTGAATCCTGTCTGGTTCCCCTTCTGAGTTGTTTTGGGCTTTGAGTTAAGGTCTGGCATTTGTTGCTCTGATATACAGCTAGTTAAGTTTTTAAATGGTGAGTGCTGCTACTTTTATGCACCCGTTATTGTATTTCTTTCTGAACGGCTCTATTCCATCTTTCATCAGGCAGCCTCACGGCATGTCACAGCTTTCAATAAAACAATATAAAACTTAGATGAAATGTTATTCAATACAAACACAATTAAAATGCAACCCTCCCACCCTAGCATTTATGTGGATGACATCAGGTGATGGAGGGCAGTTTATAAATGAGTCAAGCCCCCTACTTCCAAATAGGTTGGGTTCCAACAGTTACGTAAAGCAGTTTGCTGAAAACACAGTTTCCTATGAGTGATGGCTAAATTCCAGTTTGCATAACTTTGGAGCACTATCTATATGATATGATTTGTGGATGTTTATTAGTTGGAAGTTCATTACTGATGGTATCTGTATTTTAATAGGATAAATTAAATTGCTAATCATAACTCAAATTTTGCGCTGCTAACTGTACTGATGGTATGTCATTACAATTGAATGAGTGATTGTGGATGATATCAAGGACTGGAACTACAGCAGAAGGGAATTGACAGTACTATTTAGTTCCATTGTTGGGTGATACTCAGTGCAATTCTGAGGGTGCCAGTGGTGCCAGCTGATGTTTTTAAGATGGAGATGGAGCTGTTACTGAACTGAAGTTGGGTGTGTGGTTTTTTCTGGTGAGAGTTGCCACCACTAAAATTTGGATAAGAATCTTGAAGTTTAAGTGTCTTGTAATAGGTGAAGGCTGTTGCCAGCACATCTGATGGTGATCAAAGGCTGAATAGGGCTAGGATATAGTGGGTTGCAGCTGTTAAGGACCAGTAAAGCACAGGCAAATGACACACTTACGTTGCTGATATAGAGTCTTCCAACTGGTTAATACTAAGCTGTCCCAGCCTAGTGGTTCCCCCAAGAGGTGGTATGAGTTTTACAGTGTTGGTTCTAACATAATACCTTGTATAAATAGTATATTTTTGTATATTCTGATATACCTTGGGATGGGTTTTATCACAGGCTTAGAAAACCAATATAAAGGTGTGTATTCCTGGCTAATTGTTTATTAATGGCAAATAGTCTTCATTTTAGCTTTGTTAGTATTCAGAATTTTCAATAGAGATTGCAGCCTTATTTGTGAGGAATAATACCAGAACCTTGTGGGGCACAAGTAAGGGCTTTAGTGACATTTCTGTTGTTAGGATAGATTGTTTCCCATTATCTTTACTGCAGTATCAGCTAATTGGGTGTCCTGGGTAACAAACATAAATGTGTATGATTGTCAGATACATCTGCCCTGGTGTACAGTGTATTTTTCTTTTAAGTCTGATGGCTGTTCTGATTTTAGCAGATAAGTTAAAATGTGGGATTTCTGAGGTCTTCTTTTTGTAGCTTAGGGGCATGGCAGACTTCTTTTAAACTACTTGGCTTTTCTTGGTTCTCTGCATAATGCTATACATATAGTAGGCCTCTCCCCCTCTTAACTACAAGAATCAAACATACAGCAATCTCATAATCAGTATATTTAAATGTTCATTTCTGTTGAGCATTACTGTGGTTTCTTAAAGTTAAAGATAATTTTGTAGTATCTGTGCTGGTTATGTTCATGTACCACTTACTGAACTTCATGCCATATAAGACACACCTGTAATTTATGAAGGAATACTTAGGAAAGATAAATAGAAAACAGGATGCAAAATGATTTCAAGAGAAATTATTTTGGAAAAACTATGGGTCATATGCAGCAAAAGATACAGTGTACCTAAGGAATACATTGGGCAACTTTTCTTCACATGTAATCTTTAATAAGAAATACCTGGAGAGAAATTCTACTTTTGATTGCTTTGTATATTTTTTTAGCTGGAATTCCTAAGTAAGTAGCAATTTGGAATGATTGGGCATTTTTCTTGCATAAATGTTTGGTCAATATGGAAGAAAATATTTTGTGGTTTTTTTTTACTGTTGCATATTCTGTATTGCAAACTGTTTTTGAAACTTCATTTTGGCCGCGTTCCCATTATAAGCTT
>MTQE01002560.1:12815836-12827217 GCA_014337955.1 Aspidoscelis marmoratus | reverse complement strand
GTTCATGCGCTTGAAACGTTTAACATTTTTTACTGTGGGAACGGTACCGTGTTAAGGGATGAGAAAGCTTGTTTAGGGTTTCCCTCCCCCAATAGCTTGCTTCCAAAGATAGTGATTTTACTGTAAAAATCCACCCCTTAAAGCAGCCGCTACACTGTAGCAATCCAACTACTTCACAAAAGTCCTGACCTTTAAAAAAGGGAAAGGAAAGGAAAGCAGCTGCAGGTTCTGTTTTTAAGGCTGTGGCTGTGGAGTGAGCGGGCGAAGGGGGCTTGAGTTGCTGCTGCTGCTGCTGCTGTGTGCCCTGGGCAATAGGGAGAGGAGGGGAAAGAATCGCTGGCGGCCGCTGGCGTTTTTCCTCCATCCAGGCAAGCGGCAGCCACCCAGCTAGGCTCCATGAAGGGGTCCCTTATGGGTGGCACGTTCACGCCAGGAGGAGGAGGGCAGGGCAACCCCGAAAAGCGGCTTTTAAAAAGTAGCCACTTGAGTCACGTACGCCACCTACAATCCTCAGAATCCAGATTGAACATGATTAAGTTAAAAGCAATGGGTTCAGGCAAATTCACGTTAGCATCCAATTCTATTATTTCGGTTTAGGGAAACCGAATTAAGTCTATAATGGGAACTCCCCCTCTGTGTCAAACGCAGAAGGTGAAAACAAGAAACCAAAAGATTTTTTGTGAGTTAGTTTCACTGTTCTTTATCATCAGTTAATACAAATGTATTTTGAGTGAAGAATTTCTTGTGGATATGTGACATAGATTGTGTGTATGTATGTTTTTTAATTCTACTGCCTTTAATAAATGTCTTCCTTTTAAAAAAATCATCTAAGGCCCCATTATTATCCCTTTGCCACCACATTGGGGGGAGGAAGTAGAAAGGATGAAGAAATTCAGTTGTCCAAAGCTGATTTGGTTGTGCCAGTAAACCCTGAACACTTTGTCCTCCTTTTATCAGTCTGGCTGAAGAGAGGTTGATTTTTAATTGCTTTTGTATTTTAAATCACAGTATCTGAATAGGGAAAGTTCTAATGCAGAGGAAGGCCTGCTGGGAGTATTAAGATTTGTCCTGTTTTAATCTTTTTGTGGTCCAAGCAGTAGCAGTATGTGAGAGGTCTTTTCAGTCATTGTTCCTAGCTTGTGGAATCATTTATCTCTGAAATCTGTTGAGCAACATTATTATATGTTGCTTTATTAAAATGCCACTAATTAATAAGATGCTCTACCATGCTGTTGTGCTGTACTAGGGTTTGGGGCTTGTTTGTTTTTTAACAAGTCTCTTAAAGGTCTTTGTGTCGTCCCGGAGCTAAAATAATGGTTGAAGTGATATTTCAGTTTTCACAACTAGGCAGTCCAGTGGTTTAGCTTGACGCTGCATCAGTCAGGTACCACTCCAAATGGAATCCAAACTGGACTAGCCAGTTCAGTTATCTTTCCCCACATGCCTGGATAATGGAAGGTGAGAAAGACGATTGAACCAGTAGTTTAGTTAAGCAGAGATTGTCTCTTTTTTCCCTCTTGCTTCTCCAGATGAGCCTAAACACCTAACGGTTTTGTTTTTTCTCCCTTCTCTTGGCAATTGGCACAAACCCATGTTTTGACAAATTAGACTAAAGTGAGTAGTGCTCAAGACCTTCTCAACTTTCAAGAGTTCTCCCTACCTCAGCCTCCTGACTTTGTGCTTTTTATTATTTCTATCTTTATCCTTCTCTTTAAAAAGTGCAAAAAGGACACAGTAGGCCTATCTCTATCTGTGACAGTGCAGGTCCGGATTTGACCAGTTTAGAAATCTTGGTGTGATGTTAATAGTGAAATTATACAATTCAGTGGAAGAGCAATCTACTTCTCCCTGGGAGTAGGCAGTGGCAAACTACTTTCTGCCAATAATACTGCATGGGTGCCCATGGAGGTTCCCACCAAGAGTTGACCACAATTCAGTGGTACTTAACAACATAAATCATTGTTCATAAATACACTGGCTGTTCTCTAGAAGCAAGTAGAGTTGGAACTCCATCTGGCTGCAGCTTTAAAATCATTTACATGGAACCTATTGGCACGAAATTTGTGCTTATTCAAGCACATTTTAAAACAATAAAACACTCTTATTTCTTCATCAGGATGCTTCCTAAATTTGTAAACTGATCGTCCCCTCCCTCCAGTCTAGGAAGGGGGGAATTATATCCTATTATATGGATAATGCGCAGCCGTCTTCTCCTCTAATCATGAAATATTTGGCAACTTAATTTCTGATTCAGAAAAATGTGATATATGCCTCATATTTTATGATTCTCAAGTGATGGATGTAATAGTGCTGTTCCTTGATCTCTGCCGAGTTTGGGTTTATTCATTTTATTTCTCTGTTTCACAGAGTGAAGATAGCCCAAGTCCTAAGCGACAGCGCCTTTCTCATTCAGTCTTTGATTACGCAACAGCAGCATCAGCCCCATCACCACCAATGCGACCATGGGAGATGACATCAAATAGGCAGCCTCCTTCAGCTCGACCAAGCCAACATCACTTCTCAGGGGAACGATGCAACACACCTGCACGAAACAGAAGGAGGCAAGTATTAAATTGTAGTCGCATCCATGGGTGAGGATTGCAGAGTTTTCTACCTATTGACCTTAACTCATCAAGCTGTCATTTGAGTTTTACTAGGACTGCTTAGTTGTTTGGGAGGCAGTTGTATATCATTCTTCAGGTGCACATGTTCGTGAAAACTAGTTTTCTAGAAGTCATGAAGACAGTTAGGAGTGGATGGGTTTATATTGGTTTGCCTTATGAGCATACCACATATGTCTACGGAGCTTTATAGGTTTGTTCCCAGCTTAAGCGGGGAAACAAATTATAGAGCATTAAATCAAAATATTTGTTGGTAGCAGTAATATAATACAGTCACCGCTCAGTTTGCACTTAGCGTTATAGCATTCCCTCATGAAAGTTGGTTTTCTGAAAGTTTATCTGAAAATAAGGATTTATTTTGGGTTTAATGAATAGTGGGGAAAAAGAAATGCAACTGTTTTAGAACCTAAACTTCCTTTATGCTGCCGTTATTCCTTTTTTTCCCTTGATGTTATCCTTCCTTCAGGAAGCTTAATATGTTGTATTCAGATGGATTCTTGGTTTTATTGTCACGGTTTTTCACAATAATCGATCAGTAAAGGTCATCATAGCAGCAACTCATGCAAGTAGAATTCAGCATCTAGGAGAGAAGAAATTAGGGCAGAGTGATGGAGGGTTTCCCTTGGAGCTCCCTGAACTGCAGTCTTCCCCCTCCTCAACTGCATATTCAGCTTAATCTTTACTTCTGCTATTCAAAAATCAAAGGAGATATCTATAGGATATGATGTGGTTGCCTCCCTTTGTTGCCAGCTACTAAAAGTTTTGTGGAATGGGGTGCATCTTCTGTGTGCTTTCCATTGTTTTCAGTTTATAATGCTCAATAATAATGATGGTTAGTCAGTATGGCTGTAGTAGAAAATTGGTGTTGCTGTGTCCAGGTATTTCTGATACAGAATACAGTTAAAAATAAGACTTGTAAAATTTTACTCTCACAGTCACTTTTCCTTTTTTTAATTATTTGCAGCCCTCCTGTTAGACGCCAGAGAGCTAGAAGAGACCGATTGTCTCGACATAATTCCATTAGTCAAGATGAAAACTACCATCTCCCGTATGGACAGCAACAAGCAATAGAAGAACCCCGAGCCTTCCATCCACCGAATGTATCGCCCCGTATGTTGCACCCTGCTGCTCATCCACCACAGCAAAATGCAGTAATGGTTGACATTCATGAACAGGTATGGGGAAAGATAAGACAGTGTTTTCCTATGTTTGTAAAGCCAGCTTGTGACCTAGAAGCCTTAAGTCCCTCTTAAAAGTGTTTCTATAGCAACATGGGAGTTTCTTCCTTCACAGGAAATGCAGTTCTTTGGAATAGTATTGAGTAAGAGTACTTAGGTTACAGTCATCCAGACACAGGAGGTCACAGTCAGCCTCCAGGTTGCTCCAGAGAAAGTTAACAAGAACTTGCTTGCTCTGACATCCAGAGTGTGTGGAGTATTTGTGGAGACAAATCTTGATTTGCTGCTGGCCTTTGATGTGCAGTAAGCACAACAGACCAGGTTTTGAACTGATGCGGGACTAAGAACTTAGGAAATGCCCTACTGGGTCAGGTCTGTGACCCATCAAGTCCAGCAGTCTTCTCTTGCAGTGGCCAGCCAGCTGCAAAAGGATGCCCATGAACACACAGCTTTCCCTGTGGACGGTCTTGCAGCAGCTGGTCTTTAGAGACAAATCACCTCCCACTGCTGTTGGGGTCCTTTCAGTGCTATTTGGCTGTTTTCCATTATTCCAAGATCTCTTGCCTAATCAGTCACATTCAGCTTTGATCCCATTAGTATATAAATATAGGATTCTTAGCTCCAATATACAGTAGATCAATTGAAGGGCAGCAGCCATTTTGATGTCCACTGCTCACCTCTCCCAAGTGCTCTGTGGATGCCAGGAGTCGGAGTCAGTAAATCTTCATTGGACCTGGTACGGTATTCTCTTGTGTGCCCTCTGTGAATGTTATAATCCTTGTGATTAGTATTGGTCTGCTTAGTGCAAGAATAAAGGTCTTATCTTCATGGAATACTCCTCACTATTAGCAACCAGTTGACTAGTAGGTAATATTTGACTTAGGAATTGGACTAGTGTTCAAATTCTAGAGTATCTAAATTTTTTAATTGTTCATTTTCTTTTGAAGGATTTCCAGCAGGCCATGCATCAGTAAAGCTTAAAGTCTTATTGACAGTTTCTTGTACTTTTCTTTCCAGATCCATCAGGGCACTGTCCCAGTGTCATATACAGTAACCACAGTAGCACCACACGGGATTCCACTTTGCACAGGTCAGCACATACCAGCTTGCAACACACAGCAAGTCCCAGGGTGTTCCGTGGTTTTCAGTGGACAGCACCTCCCTGTCTGCAGTGTGCCTCCTCCGGTAAGCACTTCTTAAGCATTTTAAAGAGAAAAGAAGAAAGAGCCGTTTTGGAAACAACTTTTGCTTTGTTCTATGCACTTCCCACCAAGTGAGAATAGAGAGGGCTGCAGTGAATGTCACTTATATTTTACAAATATAATAGAAATGCAATCCTATGTTGACAGTTTCCTGTATATATAAGTACCTCTCTTCTAAACAACTTTGTCTAAATGTTGTGCATCATATCCATTTTTAATTGTAAGCTTATTAAAATCATGTCTTTATTCCTGTATTCTTTTGAGAATCTGAAGTGGTTATCTAGGAAAAAATGTAGTTGCCTGCACTATATTGTAAAATATGTAAATATTTCCTTATTAGAATTCTTGTCAATAGCAGGATTCTTAAGGAATGTTGGGCCAAATCAGTGTAATTTATTGAGGAATCGAGAGGGTTCAGAAAGTAATAGACAAGCTTTGTCAGAAAACGATCTCAGTTCCAGGTTTCTTGGTTTCTTGGATATAGTTTATATGAGTATAATATATATGTGCCAAGGCAAGCACGAACTATCTTAATTGGGGTCCACCAGCTTGACAGCTGTCTTCTGAAGCTAAAGGTATTGCGAGAGTGTGAGAATATTGCTTCAGGGAAGATCTTGTTAGTTCAACAACATTTGAAGCCCAAAGGAGCCCTATTTGTACCAGAAGAAAGTTATTTTGAGATAGGTATACTATCAGGTTTACTTCTATATAAGTAGTTGACAAAAAGGATGTTAGCAGGGTTATTGGAAATCTTAAGGCTTGTCACACCTGAGGCATTCATGGTTCTTCAAGCTGCCCTAGAAGAACCAAAGAAGTACATCAGCCCTTCCTTCCCATAAGTATTGGGAATTGGTACAGAGATGAAAACAGCACACATCCACACTTTTCCCTTTTACTAACTTTAGGAAGTGGTGGTTTTCAAGTATCACCTAGAGGCAATTTCCAAATTGAGGACAACCCCAGTCCTAGCTGATACCAGGCCCTGAGAGGAAGAGGCTTGCCGTTCCAGTCCACCTTTGCCTGTCATTTGGATCCTTTTTTCTTTCTTTGCCAATATTTGTCTTTTCCTCTGTGTTCCCTTCCTCTCCCCTTCTCCATGTTATATCCCTCTGCAACCATGCAGGACCTAGGTGGGTTCAGAAGGTGGCTGGGGGGAAAGCAGCAGATGAACTGCTAAAATATGGGGGGAAATGAAAATTGGTCTTAATTTTTTACAGTTTTCTACAGGAGAGGCAACATTTCCTTAGTGTTTACTGAAGGAACATTAGAAACCAAAAGGAAAAGAAAAGTCCATGCCTTCAGACTAAAACAAGATGAAAGAAGGAAAAAACAATAATAATAATAACCTTTTAGCAATAAGTCTCACCTCTCAGTAGGATGCCTGTTCCCCCTTCACTTAAGCAGTTTTGGAAGAGCCTACTTGATTTTGCGAAGGTCTCGGCCACTGATAAAAGTGTTGGGACACCATAGCTATGGGATATACAATGGGATTTTGGAACTGACCCAGTAAAAGTGTGCTTATTCCCAAGAAACAAGAAAAAACCAAAATATTAACAATATCTGGCATCAGCTTGCTGTTCACTGTCCATCATAGCAATAGAAGCATTGACCACAACGCCAAGGAGGTCAGGAATCTGTGCCTGTTCTGATTCTGGTCCCCAAGAAAAGAGGGATACATGACAACCTAAATTTAAAGTGGCTCAACAAATAGTTGCAATTGTTCAGAGCCCAAATCAGGAACAGACATACCCGTATTTTCCGGCGTATAAGACAACTGGGCGTATAAGACGATCCCCAACTTTCCAGTTAAAATATAGAGTTTGGGATATACTCGCCGTATAAGAAACAACACCCGGCGTATAAGACGACCCCCAACTTTTGAGAAGATATTCCTGGGTTAAAAAGTAGTCTTATACGCCAGAAAATACAGTATCCTCATCGGTGCAGACAGTATGTCAGCCAAGGCATATATCATTTGAAAATGAAGAACTAAGTCCACTGTGCCATACAGAAAAACAAGAAAGATTCTAGCATGACTAGAAAGGAATTTGCAGTCACTACAGGTGAAACTTGTAGAAGATAGAAAGATCTTCACTGCTGATCAGTTCAGCAGAATGACTTGACAAGGCACTAAAGGTTGCAGGACTACAACTGTCATGACTGGGAATACGAAGCATCTTGGAGATTTGCTCTCTGGGGTGGCTGCTGCATGGAAAGCATCCATGAAACTTAA
Source organism: Aspidoscelis marmoratus (assembly GCA_014337955.1). Lineage (NCBI taxonomy): Eukaryota > Metazoa > Chordata > Lepidosauria > Squamata > Teiidae > Aspidoscelis > Aspidoscelis marmoratus. The sequence goes on along the minus strand of MTQE01002560.1, from coordinate 12,819,983 downwards.
TGGTGTTCTGTCAGTTGATGTTAATAATAGCGGACGGCTTTAATCCAATGTAGAATTGAGGACGACCATGAGAATTATAGTCCTGCAGCCGCTGGCATGATGCAGTTTCAACACACCACAGAATCACCACAATAGGCCTCAAACAGGAGAAAAATAATAACATGAGAAACCACCATATCCAAATGACAGATGGAATGATATATACTTTAACCATCACTTCTTAAATATTCACAGCATTCCTGTTCATTTCTCACAGAACTACCTTGGAATAGTCCCTGGCTCTAATTAAAAATAATTGCTACACTTATATACTTGGTACAAAGCAAAAGTTGGATCTCAGGGTGCATGCCAACAATGACTGTCCAGGCCCTAACTCCTAGTAAGATGGCTGAGTGGTTGCTATCCTTGCACTGATTTAGAAGGTCTGAACATCATTTTATACCCTTTGATGGAAGGAAGAAGAGGGGGGAAGTAATTCAGTGTTCTGCTTTCAAAGTAGATCAGGAAAATTGTTTTTCTTTTCTTGTTTTTAATACTTTGGCATATATTAGTTACAAGAATATTTCCAGGGGGAGGCAACTGGGTTAACAGCTACCAGTTAATGTGTGGAACCATTGTTTGATTGTGATAATGGTATCCCCGTGGGCTATCAAACTGAAATTCAGTCCTGTCAACTGAGATGCTGATGTCAGGAGGTCCGTTTCTCAGGGCTGTATCTCAGGTCTAGATGGGATTTTATTTACCCTATAAGACCAGGTTGCTTCAGTGACTTGGAATGCCTTCTTCCATCTTAAATTTGTAACAGGCCTTTTTGGATGATGATAACCTGTGATCTGAAATCTGTGCATTAGTAATCTACCGCATATGAACTACTATGATACCCTCTGTGTGATGAGACTGCCTTTGAAACGTTTTCAGAATTGGAGCTGGTGGAAAATGTGGTAGTGAGACTTTTGACAAGGATCCAGAGGAGGGAACATAAGAGTACCAGACTCTGCTCACCCACATTAACTTCCAGAATGAATGAATGAATTTTATTTGTATAGTCACAGACCAGAATAAAACTTTATAAAAAGTCTACATTAAAAATATTTAAAATCATGATGTGCAAATATCTTAAAAAGAAAATCATACTGTAAAATTATAATTGTGGCCAGGAAAACTATACATTAGATGTGGCCTTGTTCTTAGCTTAATTGCTATCAAGAAGAACCTAGTTACGTTTAAAATGTTCTGGTTATCTAATGAATCGGGTTCCAGAATGATTCCAGATTCAGTTCAGGATGCTGACTCTAGCCTGCAAAGGACTTTGCTCCCTGTTGGAATGCCTTATCCCATATAATTGAGCAAGGATTCTGCAACCCTTCCTTCTGCCCCTACCATAGTGCTATGTAAAGTAGGTGGTAATCAAAACTACATCCTTTTCATCAGTGACTCTTCAGCTACAGAAGTCCCTTCTTATGATGCCTTATATGGCCTCTGATCAAATTTCTTTCCAGCAGCAGATAAAACCATGACTGTTCTCTTCAACATGCAATTTCGCCCAATTGCAGAAATGTCTGAGGTTGATGATGATTAGTGGTACTCTTTGTATATTTTGTTTGCAGTTGGATCCTGGGCATTTTAATGATTCTTTGTTGTAGGGATGTTTTAAACGTTAATCATGTCTGCATGTTATCTGTTTTTGTTTTCTCCTTTTGCATGTTATTATTTTGGAGGGAGGCGAATAGTGGGGGTGGACACTTTGCGGCAGCTACTTCTTCCTCAGCAGCTAACCTTTGCAAAACACTATTGGGCTGACAGTTGGGTGGTGGAAGATGCACCCTTCAAGGGTGTGATTTTGCCAAAGGTGATTTCCACTTGAGTAGAGCTCTCCAACATCCCTAGTTCAGGTATGGCTCCTGGGAGAAGCGTAAACAATTGAGATTTCCCGACGGTGAATTTCAGTTTCAGGTAGCATCCCAAGGGACACTCTCACCTATGCATTCTCAAGGGATGGTCAGACATCCCTGGGGAGAGTACTGTAAGGATTAGATAGGTTTATATCTCCAGTCCTAGGAGAAGTAAGGTGAAATAGTTATATATTTTCACTGGTTTTGTAGCTCTATCATTTCACTGTTCACTTAATTCAGTAAGTTGTTTAAATTGTGGATGAATCTGTGAGGCTGTTGTGTTTTGGCTTTGAACTGAAGAAACCAATGCTAGTCCTTTTCCTGTGCTTGCAGAAGACAACAGATAAGCTTTATATGTTGGAGATTCTTGGCACTACTTTAATCATAATTCTGAGTGTGGGAAACTCAAATTCTGTTCCAAAGAATAGCAAGTTCTGCAATTTGTATGCTTAAATAAGAGTACAAAGAATCTGAATACCTATTGTGGGAATAAAAGTCAAAACTACATATTAAAAGGAAAAAAGTAAATTCAGAGACAACGGGAGGCATAACCCATTAAAAAAGGTCAAAATAGTATAAAATATCAAAACAGTAAAGATTATTCAAACTCAGTGAAAGGTTGGTTCTCAAACATAAGAAGTGATTTATGCACTTTATAAGGAAAACCACCAGCTAGCAGAAAACATGTACTGTCTTAGCTGAGACCTTTAAAATTTGCAAGACTAAATAAGTTTTTTTCCCCATAACTAAATTTAGAATAACCTTTCTCTTTTATTCTAATTTATTTTGCTTCTATTACTGTCCCTCAGGTGGGAAAACTTTAGTTCAATATTGTCTAGCAGTATTGTAAGCGAATGCTAACAGGTGTGCAAATTTTTCTTTTTTGCAGATGCTTCAGGCATGTTCAGTTCAACACTTACCAGTTCCATACGCAGCATTCCCACCCCTTATTTCTAGTGACCCCTTTCTTTTGCATCCTCCGCATCTCTCCCCACATCATGCGCCACACCTGCCACCACCAGGCCAGTTTGTACCCTTTCAGACACAACAGTCACGGTCGGTAGGTATCATTTTTCCAAAAAAAAGGTCTTTCCACCCAATCTCTTCTGTCTGGTGGTTCTGCAACACTGAATTTAAGGCAGCATGCTTTGCTCAGCTGCCTGAAGAAGGTGCTGAGAACGTCCAGCCAAGAAGCTTAGAGAACGTTGCAAGTGTTTGCAAAGCTGGTAGTCTGCAGAATCTGATCTAAGGAATGAAAAGCATTGAGCACTTTAATTCTGGGCCTGTACAGAAAATGGAAGAAAAATGAAATTTGGAGCATAGTTTTCAATAGCGCTTTTGGAGAAACTGTATTGCAGTGTTATGTTTGAACAAAGAAGGAGCAAAATAAACTAAATCAAATAGCTGCTTCACATTCAGTTTTGGAGTTCAAGATGATTTTGAGTGCTGATAGCGTACATGTGCATGTTATAAGTCGTTGGAGGGGATAATCAAAGACACTTCCATAATTTTAGCTCTTTAGCCCCCAAGGAAAATCTGAAACAACTTCAACTCTATTTCCATTTCTGTCTTCTGCTGCCTACAGATGAGTTGACTGTATGACATAGGATTGGAGGAGAAGCTATCAGTATTAAAATAAGTGACAGACATTCGTCACATACTCCTTTGCCTTTTGTGCATAGAGCACTTAACTGCCATTTACTCTTACTGTTTGCAACAGGAAAAGTTAATGGAGGACATAGTTTTCCAAAATTTACGCTGGGATACTCATAAACACATGAGTAGAAAGCCCTCACCTATAAGAAAATAACAAGCATCTGCGTTGTACAAATATGCTTGCTAAATTTAACAAATCTGGAATATTTGTCAAAAGGTTAAAGCACAGACAAGTTTTTCTTTTCTTTTTTCCCCCATAGCCTCTTCAAAGGATAGAGAATGAAGTAGAGTTGCTAGGAGATCATCTTCCTGTAGGAGGTTTTACTTATCCACCTTCAGCCCATCCACCGACTTTGCCTCCTTCAGCCCCTCTCCAGTTCTTAACACACGACCCTTTACATCAGGAGGTGTCCTTTGGAGTTGTAAGTACCAATGTAGCTTTTTTGGTTGTTCTGGTTTTTTTTGTTTGGTTGGTTTTTTTTGTTTTTGTTTGGTTGGGTTTTTTTTGTTTGTTTGTTTTTGTTTTGGTTTTTTTTTTGTATACCCGTGTATTCCGGCGTATAAGACGACCCCCAACTTTCCAGTTAAAATATAGAGTT
>MTQE01002560.1:12793411-12815771 GCA_014337955.1 Aspidoscelis marmoratus | reverse complement strand
AATATAGAGTTTGGGATATACTCGCCGTATAAGACGACCCCTGACTTTTGGGAAGAAAATACAGTAATTTTTGACCATTTTTATATTTTGCGTGTGTTCAGAATCTGTTTTTGAAAAAGCAAAGCCCCACTCTTTTTTGGATGACAAGAAAAGGGGTGTGTGTGAAAAAAATCGGCTCTCTTTTTATAGATTGATCTGAAATTGTGTGGGGAAATGTATGCTGCAACAGGCAGAAAGGAAGTGGAGGCTTTTTTGGCGAAAAAAATCAGTACTGATTTTCTTCTCAGCTCTGGAAGTCCTGGTGCTCTCTGCCTCCTGGGGGTGACTCTTGTCAGTTTGCAGAGAAAAAGGGGAATCCTTAAAATACTTTCTGTAGTAGGAGCCTGTACTGGATCCTGACTCATAAAACTGGAGCCACTTACTGCATCAACACTTTTGAAAATCACAGTTTCAATTTCTTTGTCCAAAGATCATATACTGGATGCCGTATACCAGACTGCTTTATTGCATGCTGACTTAATAAAATACTTTTTAAACATCCTTTTAGCCTTACCCACCATTTATGCCTCGAAGACTCACAGGACGCAGCAGATATCGATCCCAACAGCCAATACCGCCCCCTCCTTACCATCCCAGCCTCTTGCCCTATGTGCTGTAAGTTTCTGTTTTCTTTGTAGCTTTCAATTTCTCAGTGCATGTTTAATGAGCAAACTTAATAAAGAAACATAACTTTATGCCCTAAAATAAATTAAAGCAGTGATTATCAGGCTCCCAGGAAGGCATAGGAAGAAGGCAAGAACAGATGATGGCTGGCCAGTAGAGCAATCCAGTTTGAAGTGAGGACATCTTCAGATGAAGAGTATAGCCATGTCTTCTCTCGGATGTGCATTTCTGTGCAATATCTAGGTCATTGTCCTGTATCAGTTGGAAGTGGATACTGTATCTGTTGGAGCAGCTATTAGGTTCACTAATAGATAAAATAATACAAAACTGCTGCCGTAATGTCAGATTGAAACAACCCTAGTAGGCCAGAGATCCAGATTAAAATTCTTCGTTTTAGCAAATCCTGATATTCTGTCTCTCTACAGATCAATGCTTCCAGTGCCACCTGCAGTCGGCCCAGCCTTCAGTTTTGAGCTGGATGTAGAAGATGGTGAGGTGGAAAACTACGAGGTATATAAATATGTGGAAAAAATGCAGCTTATGAGACATGGCTTACCTTATGGAATAATTGAAAATTATTTCTAAAGCTATACATTAGCAAAGTGCAGTCTCTTGGAAGCTCCCATAAACTTTCATAAGAATGTTTTCTCAAGAAGTTATGAATGCGGAATTTCTTGGATTTTCTTTATCATGAATCACAGTTTTATAGCATTGTATTCAGCCTGTAGTGCTCCAGTGTGCATTTATTACTGGACACTTCAGATCTTGTTTTTAAAACTAAAGTCATTGACTTGCACAAATTATGCAAATTTATATACTTTTATAGGTTGCAAATTCTACTCCTTTTATTGAAATATTTTTAGAAAGGATTGTTTTCTGTTTTTAATGTGAATTTCTTCCACAGGCACTGCTGAACTTGGCGGAAAGACTGGGTGAAGCCAAGCCAAGAGGTTTGACAAAAGCAGATATTGAGCAACTTCCATCCTACAGGTTCAACCCAAACAACCACCAGTCAGAACAGACTCTGTAAGTACTTGTCCCAGTTACTGAATTTTGGTATGAAGGCACCAGATCCTGAATGGTTGAAATCAGACACAGAAATTAGCATGAATGGCTACTTGGTCATCTTAGAATTACTGCCCTTCTCAGCTGTCAGTAGATCTTTGGGATAAAGAATTTTTAAGTAAAGGAGTTTAACTTTCAGTATTGAAAGCACTGCCTTCCCTTGCATAATGCAGTGGTTCTGGTCTTGGAAACTTAAGATCAGGTTAGTGGAAGGGATCAGTGCAGAAGTAAAGTTCACAGCCTAGTGACCATGTATGCATGAAACGGCACAATACAAGGCATTTTGGTACTTTCAGTTGCATTAGGATCTTCTACCAGACCCTTTTCTCCTCCTCCTGATTCACACTGATCAGAATGGGGTGAATTGCACAACTAAGGATGTTGTGGATGATTGGATATTAACCAAAGTAGCATAGTTTCTGTTCCTATGTCCTCTTTCATTTTTGTAGAAGCAGTGCACTTTTTTAACATGACAGTTACCTGCCATTCCTGGTGGGCTTATTTTGTAAGAAAATCTTCCCCCACTTCATGGAATATGATTATTTTCTTATAAAACAGGGCTGCTCAGAGTACAGCTTGCCAGATGATGGACTGCAAGCTTCATGACAAGCACATTGGGAGCCCTTCATTACAGAAAGATGTCTTCACTGGCTGCCCTAACCAGCACTGTCGGGCACATGAGGAGACAAACGGCAGTTTGCCACTAGTTTTTGAAACGTTGCAAATTTGTCACCCTTGCAGTATTTCATATGTCGGCAGCAAGTAGCTTGCTTGCTTGCCTTATTGACTGATTTGTTTTTCTATCCCACCCTGTACCTAAAGGTCTCAGCACGTATTTGCTCTGGCTTGGCTGTTGGAGTATCTGAATCCCTCTTTCCCTTCCCATATGCTCCCAGCATGCCAATCATGAGAGCTGTGGTCCTTCAAACTGCAGCCTACCTGATGTTGAACATCCTGTCATTTAAAAAAAGGTAGCTCAAATGTCAGATTGCCTTGTGGCATGCAGTGCTACTTTCTGGCCATGTCCCCATGCACTCCATTGAGTCCGAATTGGACTATATTTAGTCCAAATATGGAGCCAAGTCCGAATTGACCAGTCCCCATGCGATTGGCAAAAGCATGGACTCAATGCAAATAGGCCTGTCCCTATGCAAACCGCGCTAAACACCTCCTTGGGGAAACAGCATCATTTTCTGTCCGTCCCCTCTCTCCTGATAGGAGTCGGGTTGACGTCACGAACCCCTGTGCCACCCGCTGTAGCGAGGGCAGGGAAATGCCGCCCAATACCCCTCCCCCACTCGCAGCTGCTGGCCATTTTTAAACAGTGATCAAAGAGAAACGAGCCTCTTCTCTCTGCGATCCTTTGCCAGGCAGACACAAAAGAACTGATCGCCTCAGTTTGACAGGTAAAGATGCAGTGATAAGCGGGGTTATCTGGCCCTTGCTGTCCCATGAGCCTCTTTCGCAACCCTTATTCCACCCCTGCTCCCTGATCGCCAGCAAGCAGCTTCTGAAGTTAGAGGCAGTTTAGCAGAGAAGCACTTAATCTGGTAAACTGCCTCTAAACTTTGGTTAGCTTTTCAGCTGGCAAGCAGCTTCTGAAGTTTGCCAGCTAAAAAGCTAACCAAAACCGCTACAGTGTTTAGAGGCAGTTTACCGGATAAGTGCTTCTCTGCAAAACTGCCTCTAACTTCAGAAGCTGCTTGCCGGCGATTGGGAATCTCAAGCAGAAGACAACTGCAAACCTTCACCTGCTCTTGAATCCCAGCAAATGGCCTTAGAGTCATCCTGCTTGTCCCCCCCCCTCCCCGAGCCTGAAAGATGTACCTAGGCATCCATTCTAGTATCCATTGATACACCTGTCGTCCATATGACACACACATTCTTATAGAATTTCATGTGTGATGGGGCATGGAGTAGCTGTTCCACAGAGAATCTTACTCTACAGTGTTGGTATTCTGATCTAATTCATGCAGCTGAATGTTAAATCTTGTGTGCACATATCCCTTAAATATAGCACATATCCCTTAAAGATTGACTATATTGCTGCCACTTAAATATAGCTCTATAGCAGCGGTTCTCAACCTGTGGGTCGCGACCCCATGGGGGGTCGTGCAGCCATTTCAGCGGGGTCCCGAAAGCTCCCGCAGGCCCCCCCGCGTCCCCCCCGCCACGCCCCCCGCCGTGCCGTCGCGCCGCCGCTGCTGTGAGGAGAGATCGGCGGCGGCGGGTGCCAGTTGCCTTCAAGGCAGCAGCGGGAGCATCCCCGGCGGCACTTGAGGCGAGGCGAGCGAGGCGAGGAGGATGGCGGCGGCGGTGGCAGCGGCGACTGTGGGCAGCCCCGGGCAGCTGGGCTGGCCACTGAGGGCGGGCGCCTGCCCGGTGCTATGCCTGCCTGCCGGGCGGCGATGGCGGTGAAGGGCGCCAGACCCGCACCGCCTGGTGCCTCGCCGCCCGCCCCTTCGCCCGTTGGAATCCGGTGTCGCCCCCCCCCCAAGGAGGAGTTGCGGGTCGGGGAGGACCGAATGTGACGCCAGCGGCCCCGCCCCTGGCCCCGCCCCTGGGGTCGCGGAGGCGTTTGGGAGCTGCATTGGGGGGTCGTGGCATTAGCCACGTTGAGAACCGCTGCTCTATAGCATTATTTTGTGTATTTAAAATATCCTTAAAAACCAGTACTGTTGTCTTCATTGAGAAACTTATTCTGCAATTTCTCTTTTAGGTGTGTCGTGTGCATGTGTGACTTTGAGTCAAGGCAACTACTTAGAGTTTTACCATGTAACCACGAATTCCATGCCAAGTGTGTCGATAAATGGCTTAAGGTAATAGTCTCTTTTTTAAAGAAACTGCAGTACTTACGCTCACATTTGTACTGCACAAAACGCCTGTTTTGAACCACCTTTATTAGTTTAGATGTATTAGAAATAGATGATACTGATAAAATTGGTTTATTGTCTCATGTCATGTTAGCCTGGACTTCAAGAGGACTCCAATTAAAAATATTCCAAAAGTTCTTTGCACCATGAACTTAACTGTATAACTGTGGGGTAAATCCTAAGGTTGTAACCTATATAATTTACTAATATTTCTTAGGGGAAGATTATTGAAACCTTTCTTACCTATAAAAAGTGGTAAGCTTGTAAAAGAATGTGTATTTTCTACAACTCGTAAATGTTACCACTAGATGGCATCACATGATACGAATGAACACCCAAATACCGTATGTGGAACTGTATAAGGCGCACTGGCCTATAAAGCACACATGACAATTTTAGGAGAGGGTTTTGTTTTGTTTTGTTTTTAATATGGATCTTATGGCACAAATACAGTAAATAACAGAATTGATTCCTAGGTAGTGATAGCAGCTTCATTCAGTGACTTATATTCAGAGTACACTGTGCTCTAAAAAAAAACTCATTTCCAGACATATCAAGGGTAGTGTTGTTGCTCTGTGTACTGTAGTTCTGCCCAGATTCCCTTCCTTCTGCAGCCACTTTTACTTTCTTGGTAGCGCCTTCCAACACTCTGTAAGTATTTTAAGTGACCCCATCAGTAGAATGGAGCTCAGGGAAATGGAAAGTCAGGCCACCGTTTCTTGAGAAGTCCAGAGACGAAACTGCATAGTTGAGGACTTTGAAGAATACTTCTTTTTCACCATAATGTCTGGGGGCTTCACTTAAATAATTACCTCACATGGTAAAGCTATTTTTCTCTGACTAATCCTAGTATTAGACGGCCGTATTGCTTCAGTGTGGTGGATTACACCTCGCATTTCCGTTATGCATGCTGATAAACCTGATGAAAATGTGAAAACAGTTGGCTCAGACTGACAAAACTGCAGAAGCATACACAAATGAAATGTATGGGTTTCCTGGTAGAATGATATCCTACCTCCATAAACAAATTTAGTATATTAGGACAATATGTTGCTTTTTGAGAGAGAACATTGGGCAGTTCTCTTGATGTTAAATAAATCCCACCAGACCACCTAAATTTTATTTATTTATTTATTTGCTGGAAAGAGAAATGTTTCTCTCTCTTTAGAGCTGGGAGAGGAGACTGAGAACCAAGTAAAAAATGTTATTTTTGAACTGTCACTTGAAAACCAGAGGTTACTCACTTGAAGGTGGTCTCTCTGCATTTGCAAAGCTACTTTCCTGTGGATGTCGGGGAAAGGAGATCTTGTTTCTGTGAGTTTAACAATCCTGCACAGGAGAAAGCGGTACATGCACAATCCTTGAGATGTGGAAAATCATAGGGCAGATGCTTACTTAGTCACATAAATCAGGAGCATTTCACCTGTTCCATGGATATAAGATGGAGCTCAGTAGGTAGTTCACTCTTATTTCACTGAAAGCACATTCTTGTCCTTCCCAATTGCTTAAGAAGCATGGAGACTATTTGGAAACTAGGGGGTGTAGGGGGTTGTGTTCAGCTCTCATTACACCCATATATGAAGGCCTGGTAATATGCTGAGTCAGAGGAAGCAGTGAAGAGCTTTGCATTATTGCTTTCAGCTTAGCCAGCTTTCAAGCACTGAACTTCAGAGTGTTGGCACAAAACTACTGTAGTAGTTATTGAATGTTGCTTTTCTCTGATTTCCCTGACTTGGTGAGGGGGAGGCCCAAAGCGAGGAGGTGCAGGATTTAGCTGAACTGAACCGTGCTCAGATCCCCCTCTGAATCTAGTTCTAAAAAATATTTTTCTACAGTATTTTGTGTGTGTGTTTCAATGGCTCTGGCGATTAAAGGGCTTTGTGTTTTATTTATTTCTAGGCAAACCGTACCTGCCCAATCTGCAGAGCTGATGCTTCAGAAGTGCATCGCGACTCAGAATGACCAGTCTAAGAGCACAATTCTACTTTGGGCGTTCCTAGTCACATGTGTATATATATATATGAACTCTCCATTGAACTTAACCCGTGTGGCTTCCAGCCTTCCCTTTACACAAAAGGGTCAATGGACCTTCCTTTGCACTGTGTGATTTAATCGACTATAAAGCTTATAATTAGTCTTCACAATTATGGGATTGTTATACTAACTGTGTGATTGGAACTCCAAAGATTTTTTTTCTTTTAGCTTAATTTCGTGTGTGCACTAACATTCCCTGGTTTTTGTGTGATCATTCCGAGTGTTGCTGCGAGATTACAGTGGAACGTGATCTTCTAGCATGTGCTTTTATAAAAAAACAAACAAAAAAAAGTGGTAGCTCCAAACAGTATAGCAATCTACCTAATATAGAGCCTTCAGATACTGTGAGTGGGAATAAACCGTGTGGGTGAGTGCGTTGATCGCCGGGTGTCTGTGTGTATGCAGGTGAGCAAGTGCGTGGATGGTAGCGTGTGAGAGGACCTGTATACCAGCATGTACTGAGGATGTATGTATGTAGTATTAATTATGCTGCAATGTATAATCTTGTGTGTTATTTAAACAGTACTAGTACTGTACACTGGTTTCTTTTCTTGCATTTGCAGTTGCACACTGAATGCTAAGGGTGCAGCAGTTATAAACATTTGATATTTCATTTCCATCACCACCCCCGATGTATTTAACAGTATAACAGGCCTTTTTGCTTTTCTTCTGACAACTGTTCTGCTTCCCATTAATTGGCAAAGATCTATCGGCCATTATAGAGCATGTTAATTCTCAGTTGTTACAAAATTCTGAATTAGCCTTATTTTAGGCTGCTGGAATTTCCTTTTTTTAATGGAAGCTTACTGCTGATGTTTATAAGGAGTTAACAGTGTTGGACAGCCAGGTAGCAATATTAAACATTCTCAGCTGAATGACTGACAGATGACACTGTCCTCCTTCCCCACCACCACCGACCAAAAACTTTTACAACCAATACTTGATTATTTTCCACAAAACTTTGAAATTGGATTTTTATTCAAAACACAGAAGCAATCATTAATTTCCTTCCCAGTTGGTTCACTGATATGGAAACCGAGAGGATCTTGGAGCGTCTTGAACAAATTCCTCTTGTACAGCTGACAATATATTTGCTTAATTACACGGTTTCGCTTATGAGGCAGATTTCTTCACATATACAAGCAGATCTGTACAGCTAAACAAATACCAAGGTCATTGCTGTATTTTTCTTTAAGCTTAACCTCATGAACAAAATCAGATTCTTAGCACTTTCTTAGAACGTGTAGAACATGTTTTTCCCTATCCCAGCCATGGTACCATATTAATATTTTGCTGCCTGGCAAAATGGCATCGGATGCAGTGACAGTTTTTCGCTTGCTGTGCTTTGCAGCAGGCTCAATGTGGTCTTAAGACATCCTCCATGTATGGGTTAAATGAGGAATATTCATGTTCAAGAATGGGCTGGTGTATGAAATCAGTGAGAAAAAATGCTGTGAATTTGGAGTTGGCCTCCTTCCAACTGCCTTCTGAATAACGTTGCATTGGGAGAAGAAGGAAATTGGCTTCACTTAACATTTCAGACCTGCTCCCCCCCCCCCAATTTTATTCCTCCTCTTTCTGCGTCTCCCTCCTCCCTCCCCTGCCACACAACTGTCTGCACATGGCTTGTGTAGTTCATGGAATAAACTCTTAGTTGTGAATCTTTTTTCTCCTGTGTTTGAAGCACCATAACCTCCGGTTGCAACGGCACAAGCGCCACAGCTAGCAATATTGCTGCAACCTTCTGCCCGTTGGCTGTAAGTTCCTTTCGGTCTTTTCCAGCACTTTTATATGCTGCTATATGTTAAGTCAATTTTGCTCATCCAGGATATTGTTGGTTGTGAACCATCCTTCATTCTGAAGTCTCTGCTGACCAAGTGCAGCTTACGGTTCTGCAAAAGTTGAAAAGCACAATTCCCTCTCTTTGTTTCAGAAACTGTTTGCCTCAGTTTAGTAGATAGGCGCCTTAGTCTGTCCATCGTGTCGGAAACATAATGCTAACGAAGCAAATGGAACAATTAACATACTGTGTATGGTGGATTTACAAATACTTCAATTTTCCCTCAATGCGCTCTAAGGAATTATCTCAAAATGTCAAAAAAGGTTAAATTGCACATAATAAACTTTATTTTTTTAAGCAAGCAAAATCATGGGTTGGGAGGCTGGGCGGGTGGAGCCTATTCCGCATTGGTTTTACAGTACTTTGGGTCTTTTTTTATATTGCTGGACAAAAAGAAAATAAATGACTTTTAGAAATCTACTCATAAAACAACCCCACTCCATCTCCACTTTCAAAGCATAGAATAAGGCACTTTCTCTAACAGACTGAAAAGGCACATAATACTGAATTTTGAGAAGTGGCTCCTCAGCCTTAAACATGGATCCATATTGCAGCATAGCATGTGTTCCTTGGTCTCCAGTTTTGAGTGACTTGGGGCTAAGAGTGAAAGGACAGAGCTACAGTTTTCGAGATTGCTACGGTAGTATCCTAAGCCTAATTGTTGCACTCCTGTGGCAGCTGATCTCTGAATGTTTTTGGTTTGCATGGGACTCCTGCAGATTTGCTTCCTGTGGCTAAATGCTCCTAAGGCATAGATGTGCACATGTTCTGAACCGTCGGGCTAGCTTGCAGTGGAATCCTTGATCCATTGCTGCTGGTAGAAGAAGAGAGGATTCATGCTCAGCTGTTAACTGCCATTTATTATGCACATTTATGTGTCTGATTTTTGTACCCTCAGTGGTGCCCGACAGCACCAGATTACTTTGGGTAGCCTTTCCCCCTTTCCCCCTACCTCTCCCACTAACAGAAGACAAAAAGTTGGCTTTATCATGTTGGCACTGCTGGGGTTTTATTTGCATGAATTGTCAACTTAATTTGACCTTTTGGCTTTTTGATAATGGGTATAAAGGCCTTAAGGATCTCTCTAAGGTCTCACTTTGTGGCTTTCTTTACAAATTATTTTGTGTAATTTCATTTTTATAGAATTTTTGTACAGTCTCCAGAATGTGATACTTATCGCAGCTGTTAACATGTACACCTCTTGTAATATTTTGGCTTTACCAAGTCTTTTTTTTGTTGTTCATTTCGCTTTCCGAAAGCACATTACCAACCCGGTTCCTGTTAGCCTCTCGAAGAGACTTGTGTTTCTCTTTTCTCCCTCTGCCCTTTGGTATCTTCAGTTACCTCATTTTGCTATTTTGTGTTGCAGACTTGCTAATGATTATGAATGCTTATGGGTTTTGTTAGAATCATATTTGTCAAGTGTTTTCTTCAAACTCATACTCCTTTGTATCATTTAACATGTAGTTTTAAATGTATTATAAATATCTGTAACCAAATCATTTGAAGGCTGGATAAATTTTTAACAAAATTTGTACATTTTTTATGAGAGTTACTAGTAATGCTTTACTAAGTAGTGCAATGAATTTTTATTTTTAATCCCTGTGCCCAATTTTGGAGTTGAGAGGGTTGTTCAGTAATAAATGTATGATGTACACTTATACAACTTTGTCCGGCATCATTTTCTGTTAAGTACAGGATACTTTAATTGGCATGATACTTATTGAAATGGGTGAAAGCATACGGAATTGCTCGCCAATAACCCTCATGGAGTAACTTCGTACCCCAGGATAAGTGAGAGTGTAGATGTTATCTTTTGTATAGGTGTGATCTTGTTGCACAATTTTAGGGCACCCTTAACCCTAACCCCCAGGGAAAGAGGCTAATGTTATATATATGGTTTGGCTTGCAGGAATTAAAAACAAGTGAAGTGCAAAACAGTACCATTATCCACAAATTGCATCGGTTCAAATTGCAGAGGCTAAGTAAGGGCACCAAAATCTTTAAAAGATGGCTAGCAAGCTTAAGTAAAAGTACTTTCACTGGTGTGCTAGAGTATTACATGTGTAGATCTTTTAGAATAGAACATTTTTAACTGAATCATTGGTTGCGTCATCTGATTAATTTCAAATTCTGTCCCATTACTCAGCTCCTCTTAAATAGGACATCTAACAGTGCATCCCTCCACAGAAGCTATCTATAAATAAAGAGGAAAGATGTCTGCTTTATTTAAAAATAAATAAATAAATCCCTCCTGGCCTTTTCTTCCCTGGGCATTATGCTGTCCCATTGTTACTCTGACATAATTGGTTTCAATGACATACCCACATTGCTACTGTGGCTTTAAGGATAATCTTGTTTTCAAAAATTCTTACTAGACATGAATATGAACATACACAGAGTTTCATTACTCTGTTCTGCTGGAAGGTGGAGGAAACCTATCTGCTGACAATCCTTATAAATAAATGTTCTGCTTGCATGTAAAGCGTCTTTTTCTAAACAGAGGCTCTCCATGGAACCTCTCTATCCTCCCTGTATGTTTACAATAGGCAAATAATTTACTGAGTAGCATGAAGCAAAAGGAGAAAGAAGTAAGTTCAGTGGTTAAAATTGTCACGCAGCTCAGAGACCCATGATCATCACTTGTTTTGCCATGCAAAGTATGTTTATTATTATTAACAATAACAAACTGGAAAAAATCAGATACATCAAAAATAGTGTTTTTATAGCATTTACCTAAGACTACAGACCGTATTGTCATCCCTGATTTTTTACTTAGTTCTATCTGGCCCTCTTCTGTGATTCAAAGCACCTGTTTTTGCACCAGAGCAGGACTTTTTTCACCAGGAATGGTGAACCTATGGCTGTCCAGATACAACTCTCCAAATTCCAAAAGGCCCAGGCAGCACAGCCAACGGTCAGGAACCTGCCAATGTATGGAAAACCATGGAGTTTCTGTGGCAAAGAAAGCTAATGAACTATCCTCTATCAACGCTTCTTGGGAATAGCTGTGGCTCAATGCAGTTTTCTTGACGACAAAACATCAGGGACTTGGCACCACCCTGTTTCTGGAGGACAGTACTGCTCTTTTACCTTTCTAGCCAGCCTTACCAAGCTTCACCTCCTCCCCCAGCTATGCTACACCTCTGCTCATCGTAGCTTTTCGCGTTGGTTTCCTTTTCCTTTCCCCAAACTCCAGCCCAGCCAACTTAGCCGGCTGTTGGTAGCTGGCCTCTGCCTTGCCTTGCCCTCTCGCCACCTAGTCCTAAGCGCCGACATCTTGCAAGGGCTGCGAACTCATGGTATGGCAGTGGGAGCAGGGTGGCTTGATCTGCGACCTGTGCGCACAGGCAGATCCAGGCGTGGCGGCATGGTGCTGCCTCACCTGCTTGAACACTTTCTGTGAAGTCCACGCACAGCCGCACTTGGCAACTCAACGGGAGCTTGTGCCCCTCTTGGGAGTCGACGGGGGAGGTTTGTGTGTTGAGGGAACCGGAGCACCTGTGCACTGAGCATGGTGCTCTTCTGCGAGGACTATGCCCTTTGTGTCTGTCTGCACACTCTGCCTGGCGCTGGGTCCCCATTGGCGCCACGAAGTGGAACTGGTCATCCAGGTGGTGCAGCACAAACGGGTACGCCAGGAAAAGGGCACTGTGTATCTGCTTCCTTGACTTGGCTTTGCTGGGCAAGGTGGAAGCGCGACAGGTCTGGCCTGTGGGGAGCAGGAGTCTCATTGAGATGCCTTGAACGAGACTGAACAAGGTCTCTTCGCTTGTCGTGGGTTACAGGCTCTAGCCTACCGCTGCTCTCTGTGCTGCCGGCGATGTCTGAGCACTTCCAAGGCACTCCTGGACTGTAGTCACTCCAAAGGTTCAGTCCAGCTTCAGTCCACTTCAGAGTGAGAGAATACACCCAGCAAAGTGACAAGCTGTTTTCTTTCAGTGTTAAATAACTCAGAAAATTCATCTTTGGGTAGGATAAAGTGGAAAGAAAGTCACTGGTCACTTTGCTGACGTGTTCTCTTGCTCTCAAAGCAGACTGAAGCTGCATTAAACCTTAGGTGTGGCCAAAGTCCTGGAGTCACATTCATGTTTGCCACTAAATTAGAATAGCCACTCTTTGGGGTTCTTACACCTTATACTGTCTTAAGGTTTAAATATCTTCCAGGCCACAGATTGTGATCTGAATGATTTAGAACTTGGATATCATTCCTACCAGCAGCCAGCACCATGGGCATGAGAGCCGCTGACTTGTTCATTAGCCTCTTGATTCTGTAATCTTCAAATCCTAAATGGTATTAGTTCTGTGAATTCCTTCACTTGTGTAAAATTACCTTTAGGATAAAAAGCTAGCTGCTTTGAAAGACGTGGCAGCAAACAATCAGTTAATACTGGACTACTTATTGAGCACTCCCATCTGCTTAATTCATTTCCTTGCAGCAAAAGTGATTAGCTTGGCATGATCCTGTCCCATCAGCTCCAGAGAGGCAGAGTATCTAGATAAGCCTTTGTATGTATTATTGGTTACACCTTTACTTTAAACCTTCTTCAGTCCATCTTCAGGTCTGGCCACTCAGTTTATCTGTGGATGTTCCACCCTCCATTTGGACTTTCCTGCAAGGAAACACTCCAGCCATCACATTGCGTTGCCTCTCTAGGAGAAACACGTTTGAGAGCTGATTTTCCATGCTTGCAAAAATACATGGGAAAACCTCCAAGAGGGTAGCCTTCATAATGGTGAGGAATGGGATAGTGCCTTTACAAGTCACTCCCATAGTCTCCCTTGCCTAGTTTCTTAGCTCCTACAAGGAGTACTTCAACATGATCTTAAGAATTTCATATTTGTAGTAACAAAAATTTGGTTCCGCTTGAGCATGACATTCACGTACAGCTGCAAAACCTGCAGCCCTCCAGGTGTTAAATGGCAGCTTCCATCATCCCTAATTATTGTAACTGATGGGAACTGGGAACCAACAGCATCTGGAACATCCAACATTGCAGCTTAGTGCTCTATGAATGGTCTGGGTCACTCTTGCACAATCCATCCTGTCTTCTAACATACTTGGAAAAAAGGACGACAAGGGAGTGATGGAAACTAAAGGGTCTATTTTTACTTGATATTGCTGAACGGAACAAACCTCAAGTATCTGAAAGGCTGTCACAGTGTGGAGGGATCATCCCTAATCTCACTTGCACATGATGGAAGGACTAGAAACAATGGGGTGAAGCTTCAAGGAAGTCAATACAGATTAGACATTAGGAAAAACTTCCTGACAAGTGAGGGCAATCAGTCAATGGAATAGGTTGCCATGGGCGGGAGTGGGTTCTTCTTCACTGAAGGTCTTCAAGCAGAGGCAGGACCTATATGTATGATTCTCTAGCTCAAGGGTCATGGGGCAGAGGGAAAGAGGTTAGGTTGCAACTGGAAGCCTCACTTGCATCTCCTTAGTGGACCAATCATCATGACAGAAGATGGAAGCAAGGAATCACAGTGGAGTCTTGACTTTCAGCCTTGCAGGCCTGATCTGTGGGCCACTACTGCCCAAACTGCTTAGTTTAAGAAAATAAGAAGTGTCCCACTAGATCTGATCCATGGCTCAGCTAGTCCAGCAGTCTGCTCTTGCAGGGACCAGCCAGCTGCAGAAGGAAGCCTAGCAGCAGTAGCTTGCTCTGCTCATAGCCAGTTTGGTCTAGTTGTTAGGGAGCCAATCTGGTCTAGTGTTAGGGAGCCGGACTCTTATCTGGGAATAATGCATTTGATTCCACTCTCATTTCTTGAAGCCAGCTGGGTGACCTTGGGCTCATCGCAGCTCTCTTCTGAGCTCTCACAGCCCCACCTACCTCACAGGGTGACACTTGTGGGTAGAAGAACAGAAGGCTTCTCAGCCACTTTAACTCAAGGGTGAGAAAAGTGGGGCATAAAAGCCAACTTCTTCCAATTATATGATTCAACTTTAGTTCAGAAGCTCCTAGCAGACATCCAGGTAAGCGGAACAGTTACGGGAAACCTGGGAAATTCTTGTGGAATTTCCCATAGCCAATGTACTTAGATGTTAAAACTCCTGAGTCCACTGAAGCGTATTCTCATTCAGTTGTGTGACTGATGACGGCAAAGGCGTGCGCACAAATGCAATTTTTGACATTTGGTTCAAATCGGACATTCGAATGTCCAAATTCGTACAAAGAGAAAAAACAAATGTATTAAAATTCAAACAGATTTGAATACATTTGTATCTATTCGTACGAACATTCAATACGAATTTGAGATGAATCTTGACAACATTCATATGGATCCGTACGCATCTGTACGCATCCCGTTTTCATCCCATACATATCCTGTACGTATGTAACGTGTACCTATCTGTACCCATATGACTGTCCAAATTATTCAAACGAATGCTTCAAAATATTGGTTCAATGGAAGAGTGATTTCACTCCACCCAGAATATGCGGGTCTTATTTTTGAAACAAACTACAATAGTTGACCCTCATTATCTGCTACTTTATTACAGTTTTTGCTTGTTCCCAATGGAATATGTGCTTCCATGTTGCTTACAAATAGTAGTAGTAGTAGTAGTAACAACAAAACCCTCAGGCCATCCAAGTTAAGATCAGAAACCTGCACATTCCTACCTGCTTTTCCCCCTCCACACTGAGAGGAGCTCAGAAACCGCTGCTTTGGGTCACCCTCATGTGTATTGGTGGAATGAAACCCTCTTCAGAATAACTGTCCTTCATGGAAAGCAGCAGTACTGACCCCCTACTAAATGCTGAGCTGCCTTACGAATTAAATACTTTTAAAATGGCTTAGAAGATTTAAGAAATGCCTCATTTTCCCCTTCCCTTAGCACAGACACAAAAGATAAACCAACTAAGAAGTCACCAAAAAGATAAGCAGCTGTAGCAAAGGAAGATTTAACAAACTTTATTATGTCTGCAGTTAAAAAAAAAAGGTAACAGGAAGGCAAATCACATCTCATAATCTTATCTTTTAAGGCAAATGCTAACAAAAAAGCACAATCATGATTTGAATAAAGCTTCTGTAGACAATCTTGATCAAACAATCAAATGAGAAAGGAGGATTAATGTCGCTACCTTCTCCTTATCTTTCACGTCCTCTGATACTCATAGATGAGGGAAGCATATTTGCATAAGGGCATATGTATAAACCCAGATTCAGTGTTTTATATTTTGTGAAGTACGTATCACCCAGCGTAGCCTACATGCATCACCACAATGGCTACACCCAAAGCACTTGGAACGCATCCATGTGGGCAATGCAGAGGGGACAAGGGTTCAACTCAAAACTTCCTACTGATCTCCCAAAATACAGTTCAAAGAGACCACCAAGAGGCTTCCAATTGGAGATCTGCTGTCCCGGCAGCCCTGGCAATCCTAATGTCCAGAATCTTGGTATCACAAGTGAAGACAACCTGTTGCAACTTTGTGTCAAGTGTAATTGTTCTCAGTCTTATGACTCTTAATATACCAAGGCAGCAGTATCTAAGGCCCATTAACAGGAAAAAAAACCCTCAATGCATTACTATCAGATTGGGTGGTCATCATTGCTGTATTGAACAAAATACAGAAGGGAAATGATACATATCTGTACCACTTCCTAAGTAAGCTTCCTTCCAGTGAACCCACGACGTCTTATGGGATTTTACAGCCCAACAAGTTATGTCCACAATTTCAGCCTTAATGGCATGGACAGTTGAAAGTATATATAGGCAGTATCTCCCACCATCTCACTAAAGTGGTTCTTCAGTCAGATGCAAGATTTCTCTCACATACAGGCCTTTCATGCACATGGATTGCTTCTTCATAAGCAATCTAGTATATATATTTTAAAAAGGATATGCAGTCTTCATTCTATAGCAACGTTTTCCAAACTTAGGACAGCACAAATCCACATATTTAAAAAAAAAAATGTAAGAAATTTGCATACCTGAAGTACAATATTACTTACTCGTCATAAATTACCAGATAACTGATTGCCAAAGATACTTATGTGTGACTTATATAAATTTTACTGCTTTCCTATCAGAGATGGTGAAAGAGGACCCAGGAACCGAACAGCAAAGGTATGAATTTCTCAGCAACAACTACCACTCATTCTAGCTGTGAATTTTCAAATCACTAGAAGCATTTGTTGATAACCCACATTTTCCACCCAAAGATGTCTAGAAAACATTCTCTGTCAAAGAAAATCTGAAGATCCTTCAAGAAAAACCTATACTGCCCTAAATGGCAGAATAGAAGCTTTTAGGCCATCTGAAAAAAAAGTCCACTTGAGGTTTGCATCCCAAACCCACAGGGATTTCTGAGGCTCTGTTCCACAAATAGCACCGTCATATATAAGATTTCACCTTTTTCACATGATTTTCAATTGCATCTTCAACAATGGTTTCATCTTCCTCGATATTCATCTTGACCTTCTTGCCAACCAAGTCAAAGATTTCTTCAGGTGGATAACCTTTGGGCTCCCCCACTTTTACAGTGAGCATGTCCAGAGTCAGTGTTGTGCCTTCAGGGATGTTGACTTTGGCAACTACAGACTTTCCCAACTAGAGAAAGATAAGGGGAATTAAGTTAAGCATGTGCTAGGGAAGACAGAAGAACTTCAGACACAACTGGCCAGGTACAGGACAGCGCAACATTTCACCATGGTAGGTCAGGTGTTCATCCTACCTCTTTTTGGACCCTGTTTTTATTTTTCCTCCTGAGAGGACTTGAGGAAAAGACATGAGTTTTTATACAGCTGTATTTTGAACTTGAGTTGAGGATCATATGCCAAAAGAATACCGCCATCTGTGCAAAGTAGCAGAGAATTTTGCGATCTTAAGGCATGGTCTAAAATTATACGAGGACACCAACTTTCCTCAAGCACAGCTGACTTGGATGTGTTAGTGACCATCCTGTAACCATATCTAGACCAGACTGGCTTCCAGAAGAGGAAACACTGCCATAACAACATGAAAATCAGGGCTGGAGTGAGTGAGTTTACAAGCTCACTCGCTTAAAAAATCCACCCCTGTTATGAAGTATGATGGCAGGAACTGTATCCGTACTTGGCCAGCTGGTAGTTGGGCTGCCAAGGTTTTATGCCAGAATGAGTAACAGGTGTACTTCCCCACCTAAATATACCACTGGACTAAAGCTCCAATTATTCTTACCTTTAAGCATGTTAGTTTGGCTGATGGGAGTTGGAGTCCAGAAGCACTGAGAGACTGCAGATCTGCACCCTTCATACTTGGTTCCAGTATTGGTAATTGTGACAGTACCAATAATAGCAGAAGGTAATCTCTTATCCAGGCATCATCCATCATGCCTAACCTTCATTTTAGTAGGTGACTTGTATCTGCCTTTCATCTACATCTGGCAGCTGTCCACTAACACGTTGGTTGACTGATCTGCTGGCTTATGCTGTACCGAGAACAGGACAGCATATAATATAAAATACTAAAGAAGCAATTGCTCTGTTGCAAATGAACTGCATTACCATCAATAACCAAGAGGCAGAGAAAGAACTGGCTTTATAGTCGACAATCCTGCAGCTTTTGAAAATAAAGTTACCTTCTCATTGCAAGCCACTTCACAGGGCAAGAGTTGTTTGATCGGAGACCCCATGGCTTTCTCCACCAAGCGGATGCTCCTTACTAGTTCTGCCAACTCTTGTGGCTCCAAAGATGCCTGATGATCGCTTCCTTTCCAGGTCTTATCCAGAGTAATATGGCGTTCCAGGACCTTAGCACCCATGGCAACCGCAGCAACAGAAATGGCAATGCCAGTCTCATGGCCAGAATAGCCAATGGGAATATCCGGGAAGACTGACTTATATTCCTAGGACAGAAAGAATGATCCAAATGAGAAAGATGGGTGTACTTTATCTTGTAAGAGACTAACTAGGCATGTACTCTTAGGGAATTTCTGTGCTTAAAATGCAGATTTCTTTGGCTATAATCCAAAAGCATACTGGGTACATTTAAGTCCAGTCAGGGTGTGTGGTGTTGCTAACAACAATGAGCTTTAGTAGGTTTAATTTGTGCTATACTGAGGTTTTTGCTTACAGTCACAACAAACCCAACTATGCTTGATCTGTTCTCCTACTCAGTCCTACCATCACAACTTCTAATCTGAGGTCATAGGAAGTCATCACCTTCTTGAACTAAACACCCTGGGCATGGTCAGAGGTGGATGGGCAAATACCATGGTTCCAAGACAAAAGGAAGCCAGGATATAAATGCTACAAAATAAAGATAAAATCAATAAAAAGCCTGCAACTGCGGACAAGTACTATGGTACCTTAGGGCTGTTCAACCTACTGACCGTTATGATTCGAAGATTTACATCTTCTGGCTGAAGAGGATAAGCACTGGTGCATTGAAGAAAACAGAAGTTTGGGTTGATGGGCTTCACCAGCTTGTAAACTTGATGCATTGTGTTCATTGACTGCATCCCGCTTGAAATCACCATTGGACGACCTAGAAAGGAAAAGAGCACTTCATTTTAACTTCATTAAGATTTATTTTTAACCTTGTGATGTCCACTGTTCATCACTGGCCAAACAGTCCATGTTCTGTGGTCTGCATGGATCCATAGTAACATAACCTTTCTGCAGCCCAGTCTCTACTATTTTCCCCTTATCACATTAAAAGTATGTAATTTTTATATGTTCCACTTTATACTGCTGGTATGAGTTTTAATATCTTTTATAATTAAGACTATATTTGAGAAACCATTTTCATGTCTTTTTCTTCCACCAGCGCTCTAAGTACCTTCTGCTAAAATTTCAGAAAGATGGTATAGAACAGAGCAACTCGGCTTCAAAGTATCCTCTTTATTCAGGGCTGTAACAGCAGTCAGAAATTCATCTGCTCTATTATGTTGTGTTTGGTTGTGGTACTACTGCATTTTAATGTTGGATGGCAATGGTTTCTCACAATGCAACTGTCGGTTGCTACCATTTTTATTTATAACACCTTTCCCACCAAAGAGCAGAACAAGAAACATATGGTCAATGTTTGCCTACCTTAGCCCAGGTTCAGACAGATAGAATATAGCACTATTGTAGCACCACTGTGGAAAGATTGCCTCAAGCATCTGGGGCAACTGAACCATAGCCCTGCTTTCCCCCTGGAAAATGTGTTAACAATTATTGCTGCAAAACCCAGTGCTGATCACAGGTTTTTCAACAACAGTGCTTTTGCTTACCTTCTAGATGGAGCTGCCACAATTGGTCTGTCTAGCACACATGTGTGGAGGCTAAAACAGGCAACAAGCATGCTCAAGAGATAACGATGAGCAAACTTGGGCATTCCAGGCACCCAGATGTGCGCACCTGTTAAAATGTGCTAAGACAGTGCTGATCACAGCACTATTCAGCTAGGAGGTGGTAACTGCACAAGGAGGATTTCCCACATTATCACCTTCTAGCAGAATATCTGGCCAGGATCTGGAGATGACCTTAGCTTAGTTGCTTAGGATGCTGGAGTAGAAAGTAGGAGTCTATGGGTTTGGACCCTTACTTGTCCATGAACATTGGTCAGTTTAATCCACTTTCAGACTAATCCACTTCAGAGTTGCCTAAAGTGCTTTGGAAAAAAAAGCTGAATATGAATATCAGAAATGCAGATTGCAGGCAAAAACTCCCTGCCAGTCTAGTTGAACTTAATTACTATTTTAAAAATGAATGGATGGAACAGTGGAGATAAGAGTTGAGTGGAAGAAAAGCATCTGGGAAACACTGAGGGAAGGCTAACGTCATTAGGCACCATCAAACCAGGGTCGACCATTAGTGACTCCAAGGATGTGTCCACACAGATACAGAAATGGCTTATAAATATGTAAGTAACCTGTCATTGCCGCCTTCTGGGGAGCCGCCAGGGGTCAAACATCTGACCCTCTGCTTCCCAGGCAGCTGCTCTGCCCTTGAGCTATACATAGTGCCCCACTTTAACCCCACAAAATTTTGTCAAGGACAGAAATAATGGAATCAATTTGATGATTTATGAGGCTTATAAACCGATTCCCATTCTACAAAAATCTCAAAGCTGTCCACATAGAAGCGCATCAATGCCCTTCCATCACAGAGCCTAATCAAGCATGTGACATTCTCAGGTGGCTGCAAAAGAGATAACAGAGCAGTAATGTAGTTGGAAGAAGCTCACAGAACTGGGGGGAAACTGGTTCAAGGAGGAGATGGTCCTCAACTTCCATCTCCTCCTCGAACCAATTTTCAGGACCTATCTCCATGCAGCTAATTCAGGACTTTGGGGCACTGCAGTTCCTCCCTCCAGGACTGACAGCAGCAAGTCAGCTTTGCTGGCTCTCATTCTCTTAAGCAAATCAACACCCTGCAATCTTCTGATCTGAACAGCAGAAGTTGGCTGCAGTATCCAGCAATGACTACTGGTGCTGATCATGCAAACTACCTTTTTTGGCGGTCTTCTCCAAGTATGGAAAATTATTAGTGTCCCCAGATCCGACTTTAAAAAAGGGAACATCCAGTTCATGCAGGAACTCGACAGCCATCTATGGAGAGAGAAAGGACTTTATTTTATTTCTTCCCCAGAAACGTAGCAGCAGCAGAAGTGATTACAGCCATATCAGAAACCCAAATGGAAAAGAAATTTATAGCATGCTCAAGCACTGTATTCACGTTAAACTGGCCCATAGCAGTAACATGATATTGCGAGCCTTTCCAACATAAAATCATTAAAATAGTTGGCACAAATGAAATCTATTTTCCGAATTGAAAAATACCTGGTTTATAAAATACCCCGATCCGTTAAGACAATTCACTTATGCACGATTTGAATTAATTGACTCCATGATGAAGTATGGTAGATACCTTCAGATACCTTATGAAGATCGACTGTGCATCTGTGGGGCAACAGAGGGTGAAAACCTCTCACACATTTTGTTTACCTGCCCCCTGTATTCCCAAATAAGAACAAGTCTGGATCCCCTTCTGCAAAACATGGCTTATTGGAATACAGAGCATAAAGTGAACTAACTTTTGCAGGGATAAAATGTTCAGGCAACATACAAGGTAGATTTGTACTTGGTTAAGACAGCCCGTCTCAGGAAACTCTTCATTGAGCTTAATGGAGTGCCTTCTAAGGGTGATGAGGGTAAGTAATGATGATATATGCACAGACTTGATTTTACTCTTGTATGGTTTTATATTTGTGTAAATACTTGATATGGTCAAGTGACTAATCAATAAAGTTTATTCTATTCTGTTCTATTCAGTAACATGCAGACTCCAGATGTTTATGCGACTGCCTATCCATATTAGTAAATCCCACTGTTTCAAGAAACCCCGAAGCAGCAGCCTCTGTCTGGGTTTGCAAAACTAAGTTATCCTTGTATTAGCATTTATGAAAAGATTCTATTGCATTGCTATAATGCATTTCTGTGTGGCTTCAGGCCTGAAATAGTCACTGAAAGAGCAAGGTTAGCGTGACTATCCTAGAAGGCCATATACATGCCACCAGTGAGATCCTTCTGTTTCTTGATTCACTTATAAAATTATGCACGGTATAGAAAGGGTGGATAGAGAAAATTTCTTTTCTCTCTTGCACAACACTAGAACCAGGGGGCACTCTATGAAGCTGATGGGTAGGAGAGTCAGATCCAACAAGGGGAAGTATTTCTTCACCCAGAGGGTCATCGGCTTATGGAATGTCCTGCCAGAAGAGGTGGTGACAGCTACCAGTCTAAATGGCTTTAAGGTAGGGTTAGACAAATTTATGGAGGACAGATGTATCAATGGCTACTAGAACGAATGCCTAGGTGCATCTTTCAGGCTGGGGGGTGGGGAGCAGGGCACTTCTAAAGCCATTTGCTGGGATTTGAGAGCAGGCAAAGGTTTGTCCTTG
>MTQE01002560.1:12753980-12787807 GCA_014337955.1 Aspidoscelis marmoratus | reverse complement strand
GGCCGTAGCTGTTAAAATAAGGGAGAAATCAGGAAACGAAACCTTGTAATCGAGTGAACCGATTTGAGTTACTCATTCTTGATCACACGTTTTTAAATCTTTGTATGCATATTGTGATTTTAAATAACTTTTTCTTTTTGTAAATATCTGTATCTGGTCTGGGACCGTATAAATAAATTATACTATACATAACATTATTAACAGCAATCTTTGCAACAATTAGCAGCAAGATCAATAAAGAAGTATTGCTTTTCTCAACTCTGCCAAGCATGTAGCCTGCCTGATACTGATAATAAAAATCAGCTCAAATTTCCTCTACTAACTTAAAGATCTGGGAGCCCTGTTCTCATTTCCACTCAAAAGTGTTTTCAAACCATAATGCTATCATTTTTACTAACGATGACCCACAGATCAGATTGTATTTGGAAGCCACCCTTTGGTCTTCTCAAGTTACACTTCAGTTTCAAAGGTCAAAACTATTAGAATGTAAAATAAGGGTTGTAATTACAGGTCCCCAAACCCAGGACCGTTTCAAGAGACTATTTTTGAATCCCTGCCTTGACACATAAAGATAAGAATGCCAACTTAAAAAAAAAACATATTTTACAACTTTTAGCACCATATACTGATGTGCTAATATTTATGCTATGACAATTTTTTCCAAGCTTTTTTCTCTAGACAAGCAGTTCTTAAATGTTGAGGAAACAAGGCATATCAATTTCTCTCCTGATCAAAAAGCTACTTGTGGATAAGCCTATGATAAAATCTGCATTATGGGTAATAAATGTCCCTTAAATATAGCAAACATTGTTAACTATACAACTATTAAGATGAAGATTATGCTGCCGTGACAAGAAAATGAGAACATCTGGGGGATGAGTCAACCACTCCTTCCTACTACATTCTAGTTATAACTACAGGGTTTCAAGAAGCTCAAGTACTAACTATTGACTCATTCCTATTTCTCAGCAGACTATTTTGGTAGTTTCTGTTGGCTCTTAGAGGAAGGATGTTGCTATTGGGAGAAAGGAATTACTCTGTATATAAAGGTCTTGTCTTCCAATTGCTATCAGACAGATCAAAGCAAGTTAAAGAATCTGTACAACAGTAGCTGCTACTTCAGCAGCCTTTAGAGTAGGAAGAATGCATGCTTTCTACGTGCCTTTCCCCCATTCCCTTGATCCAAGGTTTCTGGCTGAGGTATTTTTTGGACACAGGAAATGACCACAAAAGTCAGCCATTTTGTGAGTTTGCGTAAACAGGGCTATGCTATGTGGCCTACAGAAAACACTCTGAGGTATGTCTGTACCTGTGGTGAAAGGTCAGAAAAGTAGAAACACTATGGGAATATTTTCTCCTATTCTCCCATCAAAGTACTGTTGCCAGCGCTTAAAGCAGGAAGTTTGCTTGATGGTTGTGGAGATGTGACCTTCGATGTCTTTCCGAGTGCTCCCCCAATGCCATTATTGTACCATGTGGATCCTGCCTAAGTTTATAGATAGGAGAAAAACACGAAGAAGACAGGTTTCTGGTATTGCCCTTGATACAGCAACTTTTCACTGAAGAAAGTGATGTACATAGGAAAAAACTCCAAATTCACAACCACACTAAAAATCCAAGAAAAGCCAGGAAAGAACAGAAATGAAAAAGGAAGTCATATATTTTTGGTCATTTCCAACTTGTCTTTGAAGATACTGGCATCTGTATCTTGCAGCGAAGGTACAAGAGTTGATGGAGACCAGGCAATTGGATTGGATTTCAAGGAAAGAGAATAGTTGGTAAGAAGATACAGCATATGCTTCACAGCTCATCCTGCTATTCCAAGGTGGGCCACAGGTATACTACTAGCCTGGTGATTCTGAGAAGGCAAGCCTCATCGGCACTTCAAAAGAACTCTATCTGGATCTAGTCCATAGGTGGAACCTGCATGGGAGGCCAGTCAGGTCTCCACTGATGCAGGTGCTGCAAGGAAACCTCTGAGTTCAAGAGGCTTTCCTTGCAGAGGCAAAGGAAAGGAACTACCCTCAGGGCAGGCTGAAAAACGAGGCATTTGGCTGCATTTGTCTACATCACTGTTGTCCTAAACAGATGGTTAGCTGAGCTAGTCACATGGCTTGAAAGACTTCTCCCCAACAACCCATATTGCTCTGGAATAAGAGAACACAATTTCCCTGCCATAAGACACAAAACACCAGAGCAATATGTTGCTTTGACAAAAAGGAAGGAAGGAAAAGAAGAGATGGCTTTTTTTACCCCGCTTTTCTCACCCACTTAAGGGGACTCAAAGCTTTTCTATTCTTCTCCCCACAACAGAACACCCTGTGAGGTAGGTGGGGCTGTGAGAGTTCAGAAGAGAGCTGTGACTAGCCCAAGGTCACCCAGCTGGCTTTGTGGAGGAGTGCAGAATCAAACCTGGTATTCCCAGATAAGGTTCCGGCTCCTTAACCACTAGACCGAAGGAAGGAAGGAAGGAAAGAAGGAAGGAAGGGCTCTCAGTCTTTCTTTGGCAACTGATTCTGGATGATGTCAACAAAGCCCAACATTTTTGGCTAGATGCAAAAGCACCTCAAAATATTGGGGGGAAAGAATTTAGACCTAGATGTTGCAGGGTTAGCCCCATGCAAGAACAAAAGAACAACAATAGTGTTACTTCTACCAGTGTGACTGCCCCTGATTTATACTCTGCACTCTGGCAGAAACCACTATTCCTGGATGGACACAACCCAGACAATTGCACAACAATTGTTTCTGCATTTCCAGTTACAGTCAGCAGAGACTGGCAATGAAACAACAACACAGGAAGACCAAAATGGCTACTGTTTGATTCTTTCTACTGTCCACTATTGCTGTTTTATCCTCAAACTTCAGCTTCCCAATATATGGATCCATTTTTGCTACAAAATTGTGGCCATACACAGTTTCCCACTGAGGCAGGTGAAGCTGTTTTTAAATCCCAAAGGAAAAACTAGTTTCCTGGGGGTTTGGCAGGTACAGTCCAATAGCTGAAGAAAATTTCCATATGTACTCCTGTGGATGGGAGTGTGAAAGTGGTGGTGGTTATGTCTGCATTTAGACTTGCATTCTGTCCTATATCCTAAGGTCTCAAGATAGATTTTATTTTTCCTTGACACTAACAAAAGTGTATCAAAAGACAAAAAACAATCAACACACAATAAATCCTAGTAATTGAAAGGCTCTATATAAATGGATATAATAAGGCAAGTGTACCTAGAAGAACTGATGCTGTTTTGAAGGCAAGGGGTAGTCACACCAAATATTGATTTTAGATTTCTCTTTTGTTCATTCGCTTCGCATTTTGTTAATTGATAAAAAATATACTATTCGCACTTCCATATTTGAAAACATTCCTATTCTGCATTTTTTTCCACACCTGCCTAAAACTTTTGCATGCTGTATATCCACATATGAACACTCTCAAACAATTCTAACAAGCCTGTAAGGCATGATTTACCTTTGCAGAAACCATGCTGACTTTTGCTCAGCAGTGCTTGCTCTTCTATGTGCACAGTAATTTTATCCTTAATTATGGTTTCCATCACTTTACCTTAACTGATGTTAAGCTGACTGGTCTATAATTTCCTGGATCACCCCTGGATACTTTTTTGAAGATTGGTATTACATTTGCCACCCTCCAGTCTTGCCAGAGCCTCATCTTAGGGAAAGATTATATATTTTGGCTAGGAGCTTAGCAATTTCACATTTAAGTTTTTAAAGAGCTCTTAGATAAATGCCATCTGCACCTTGTGATTTGTCAGCATAAGAAATGCTAGGATCTCCTCCCTGGTTACCTCTCCAGTTTAATTCTTCTGACTTGCTCCCTGAAAAGCCTGATTCAGCTGTAGGCATATGTTCTCAATGAAGGTAGGTCCAATTCTCACTTATCATTCAACTATACAACATGCAACAGTTTTTGCCAGTATAGTCTTTTCCAGTCTGTCTTTGAAGGTTACATTTATATATTTACATGGAAATATTACCTTTTAATATTAGCTTTAAGTCTTTCACCTGCTGATCTACTTCTTGTAACTATAATAATGGATAGTCCTATCTAGCCATCACCAACATACACTGATATAACCACAGCTTGGTTATTCTACTTAGTAGTACGTCAGCATTTCTGCACATACTAGATAGTGCAAGCAATCTTACCTCTGATCCATGACATTCTCTATGGACTATATCTATCTACTGTAAAATTGGCACCTTTCTTAATAGATTTTTTTCAGCACATGTCACAAATAATTGTGACCTAGTAGCTGTATTTGATGACATCACACCTCTGCACCCAGAGTAAGGTTTTTCAAGAACTGGGCAAGGGTCCTCCATGCCTGTAACATCTTCCTTAATTCCAGGCACGCCTGACTCCAAAATGAGGATGCAGTTTACAGAAAAGAATCACAACAATTTTATGATGCAGGCTTTAAACAAACAAAGAAAGAACCAGGAATTTTGTGATGTGGCTCTCAGTGTGGACCAGAATGTTTACCATGCCCACCTCAATGTTTTAGTAGCTGTGTCTTCTCACATACGGAATCTGATATCCAGCAATGACATGAAAGCTGACGACGAATTGTTCATCATCATTGATACCAAGTTCTTGAGCCCTAGCTTGGTGGAGGATTTGCTTGACTACTTCTACACAGGGAAAATTATGATTTCTGAGAAGAATGTGGAGGAACTGCTGAAAGGAGCCAAGTACTTTGGTTCCCAGACGCTAAAAAGCCACTGCTCTGACTTCCTTCTCAGGTCCCTCAAGAAAGACAACTGCCTTTACTATATGCTCTTGGCTACCACTTTTGACCTGAAAGAGGTGGTAAATGCTTCCTATGATGTTCTAAGGGACAACTTCAACTATTGGGCAGGTCCTGGAATAGCAGATCTTATGCACTGCCCTCACCACATCTTCGGCAAGCTCCTAAAGGATGAAAACCTTCATGTGCAAAATGAGGACCAAGCCTTGCAGGCTTTACTCCAGTGGGTAAAATATAAGAAATCTGAACGAGAGAAATATTTTAAAAAATATTTTGCCTACATACATTTATCTGCTGTGTCGACCAAGACATTACTTGCCACTTGCCGTGAAGTACTGCTCTTTGCAGAACACACTGGTCCCCTCTCTCGCATAGAGAGTGTTTTGAGTGACCGTAAGCAAGGGGGTCCCCAAAGTCTGATGCTTTACCAAAGGAAAGGGGCATTAATGGACTCTATAGTGATTTTAGGAGGACAAAAAGAACAGGGCAAATTCAACAATGGAGTTTTTGCTTACATTATTGGAGAGAATATCTGGCTGAAGCTCACCGAAATGCCCTATAAAGCCGCTGCTCTCAGTGCAACATCATTAGGAAGATATATTTATGTCTCTGGAGGAACAACAGAACAGATTTCTGGGTTGAAGACTGCATGGAAGTATGATATCGACAACAACTCCTGGATCAAACTGCCAGATTTGCCCATAGGATTGGTCTTCCACACCATGGTGACTTGTGGAGGAGCAGTGTACTCCGTAGGAGGCAGCACAGCCCCAAGAAAATACATTTCGAGTATTTACAAGTATGACGAAGGGAAGGAGAAATGGTTGCTTGTTGGAAAGATGAGTATTCCAATGGATGCAACGGCACTGATAACCAAGGAAGACAAGACAATTTACATCGTGACTGGGAGGTGTCTGGTGAATGGACGGTTTTCCCGCGTAGGTGTGCTGGATTGCTTTGACACTCAGACCAAGAACGTAGTGCAACATATCACATTCCCCATTCAATTCAACCACAAGCCCCTGCTGTCCTTTCCACAGGAGAACATCCTGAGTGTACAGAGCCACAAAGAGTGTATGGAAATAAATCTACAAAAAATTAAAACAAGCAAATCCACAAGTTTTGTTCCTCTCTTGCCAAATAACTATAGCTTGGATCTGTCACATGCTGTCTGTTCTCTTGAGAACAACAAGGTGTTTGTGTGCGGTGGTCTCATTTGTCCAGGTGATAAACGTCCAGAGGATTATTCTATCAATAGACACGCATACATGTTAGATCAAAGCATAGGTGAATGGAGGGTTCTGGCTGATCCTCCAGAAGCTCTGGATTGCCCTGCTTGTTGCGCAGCTAAGTTGCCATGCAAGATTCTTCAAAAAACTGTAGTCAATTAATTTGGGAAGACAAAATCAAACAGAATCTCTAACAATAAAGAATGACTGAATTGGAGCACCTACAGTTGTTTCCTTTAGCCTTTGTCTCTCCATCATGTAGTGAAAGTAGGATGCATGCATCGCAAAATGGGCATTTATAGGTCCTGTTATATACTGATAATTAAAATGTTTTCAATTTAAGTGTAGTTTATTTGGGCACAATGACAAAAACAGTAGATGAAAAGCCAAGATAACTGCTTGCTCCAAAAAACAAGAAGCTGAACAAAGAACTGTCACCTCTGCAGTTCCTCATTGGACCCACAGCTGCAGCCTACAGGGAGTGGAAGCAGGAAAATGTGCCACTGGCAGCGTGTGGGGAAAAATAATCATTTGAGCCACAAGACTTTGGAGACACAGTAACAGCATCTTCCCTGCAAATGTTTTCTTCGTGCTGGTGGAATGGTGACAACCCACGCAAGGCTTGGGAATGCCAATGAAAGACTTAGATATTCTACAGCACCAGTTTATTTGTTTTGTATTTGACCGGGGCCAGACTTCTGCTTTCTTTATCCTTTTAGGAAATACTGTGTGCTTTTAAAGACAAAAATGCACAGCTTTTTGAAGAAATTCAGTACTTGGTCACATTAATGTAGTTGTTTAAAAGAATTTCAATTTCTAGGTTACTCATAAGATGGCTCTTGACTATATTTCTAATTTTTGTAAGCATTAGGAGCATTTCCTGGACTTCATAGACCTTTAACATAGTTTTCACTCCATTTTTGCTACTAAGATGAATAGAGTTTTCAATAAAATAAGACCTATGCCAATTCTTTGTTGTCTAGTAGCTCAGTTGCCACGTCTTGGTTCTGCAACTCAAGGGAGGCAATTTCTCTAGCAGAGGCTCGTCCCTAAAGGGCGCCTAATAATCAAATCATACGGCTGCCACTGCTACACATATCAGCTTCCCTTCCTCAGGCAATCCTCCATCCTGGGGGAGGGTGCCTGGCCGATTCTCATCTGGACTCTGGCAGGCAGCAAGACCAAATACTTAGCAGAAAATATATATACAGCATTTTCAAATATAACAATTTATTTGGCTACCCAGTTGCTGCTGAAACAGCAGAGCAGATTACAAACAGGAGCAAGCCAGATCTGGGGAAAGCAAACACTCTCTGTCCTTGCTGCTTGGAGCATTTTGTCTAAAACTGTGTATGACACATCCATGTCCTCTACTGAACTCAACTTTCTCTATTTTTTTCCCCTGATTTACCCTCTAGCTGTTTTTCATTCCGATGCAATGAAGAGAAGGATATGGCTTTCAGCCCCACTACAGTTTCCTACCACCACCCCTCCTCTCTTCAAATCATGCTTCAGCCCAGACTACCAAGGGTTAATTTACCCCCTTTTACTTGTTACTTGGCTTCTGCTGCATTTTATAGACAAGACTACACTATGTGCAATCACTTCCATCCTTGATAATTTTGATTCCCACAATCCACACACAGGCTTGCTTACTGCACAGCTTTAAAAATGTTATGATGAACGTGGTTTCAATTTCCCTAAAAATGTTAAAAGTCCCTGCAAAGGAAATCAAATGAAAGAAGAGTTTCCATAAGGTTTTTAATATCCTGCCAAATCTCCAGCTGTATGTTAGTAGGAAGATTTATGCATTTATAAGTGTATGCAGCCACTGGCCATTAATACATGAAGGCAAATCCTTGCACATAGACATGATACAAAAATAAAACGAGTTAAAAAGAAGCTACAGAGGTAGCAAAGCACCCATATATACAAACTTGTCAGAGTCAGGAATTTAGTTTTGGACAAGCTCCCTGCACAGCTCAACTCAGCTGAACACAGTTAAGCACAGTTAGGGAAAGCCAATACAGCTGTCCCATTATCTTCATTGTTGATTGTAACATATTAGTTTTCCCATGCAAAGGTCCTTGACAGTTAGGTACTACTAGCTTGTAAATATTCACTCAGGATAGGTGAAACACTATGTGACTCTATCTTGCTATCTGACATCATGGTTCCCGAATGTATAATTGCACTAGTATTGTAATCCATGACTGCTTATTGCCCTTTGCCTTTTGTTTTCTTTGTTATTCTGTACTAGCCTGCTGTTTATACTTACTCTGGCAAGATGTAGCCTATGTGTACTTTGTCTTGCTTGCTAGCAGGAGCAGGAGGATGCTAATGTATTGTTTGTATAGGCTTAGCTGATAGGATGTAAATCTGTATTTATTTTATCCATGCACCTCTGCTGTATTATATTCACGTAACGTAGTTAGTGCTTACCATGCATTCATATGTAATAAACCTATTTGGGATGCTAACTCCAGCCTGCTCCAGTCTGTGTTTCCACTAAATGTATGCTGACTCTCTGCATTTACTCTGCCAATCTCTGCCCAGTTGGGGCGATCCTAACAAAACTAAGATACAATGCAGCAGAACCAACAGAACCTGCTTATTTAATACTTCCCTTTCACATAACTGGCATGTATGCTTGGAGCTGGTAAAGAAAACAAGACAACCTATTGAATCATAGAATCATAGAATGGTAGAGTTGGAGGGGACCTCCTGGGTCATCGAGTCCAACCCCCTGCTCAAGGCAGGATCTCCTAAACCATCTCAGACAGATGGCTGTCCAGTCTCTGCTTGAAGACCTCCATCGAAGGGGAACCAACCACCTCCCGTGGCAGCCTGTTCCACTGGTTGATCACTCTTACTGTTAGAAATTTTTTCCTAACATCTAAACTAAATCTTTTCCCCTGCAGTTTCACCCCATTGTTTCTAGTCCTTCCTTGAGAGAGTGAGAACAGGGCTGATCCCTCTGCCTTGTGACAACCCTTGAGGTATTTGTAGACAGCTATCATGTCTCCTCTCAGTCTTCTTTTTGGTAGACTAAACATTCCTAGTTCCTTAAGCCGTTCCTCATAGGACATGGTTTGCAGACCGTTCACCATCTTGGTAGCTCTCCTTTGAACCTGCTCCAGCTTGTCAGTGTCTTTTTTAAACTGGGGTGACCAGAACTGGACACAGTACTCCAGATGAGGTCTGACCAAGGTAGAGTAGAGGGGGATAATAACTTCACGTGATCTGGACTCTATGCTTCTCCTAATACACCCCAGGATTGAGATATTTCAGAAACTCAGTCAAGGTTTAAACAGCTTTGAAATCATTTTGAGCGCTCATCGTTCCCAAACTTTTAAAAGAATCCAATGTTTCCGAGGATTAAAGGTCCTGAAACATGGATTATCTGTATTTGGATCAAAAGAGGTCTTACTATTGGATTTAGAAATAATCCTATTTAGTAAGGGGAATGCAAATGAGGTTTGGGGGGAGGGAATCACGCTTTAGGGTTACGCCTAAAGTTACCCCTGATCCAATGATAAGCCACGATTTCCTCTGCCCTAGCTCCCTCTTCCTCTCTGCCATCATGTGCTAGGAGAATCAGGCTGGCTGAAAGGGAGGGGGGAGGTGAAGCATCAACAGAGCCTGTGGTAATAACATTGTAACAAGAGATCAGTGTAACAAATTGGCAGCTTCTGTCAGCACTTGTGTAAAAGCCTGCCTGCTTCCCTTCCTGCCATTTTGTGTTGCTCTGATGATCTACCGATCTAACACCAAACACCATTATAAGAAGGGAAAGTGTTATTTAATCTTCTACTGCCTTGTTGATCAGCAAAAACCCCAAACCTCTAGCCTAACCTCTCTACCCCACCCCTCTGTGCAAGCTGAAAGGGAGAAATCGCTTGCGCTCTATTCTTCTGCTTTCCTGCTTCAGTGCAAATTTGCTGTCTTACTGGTAACCTCAGATCTGAAAGGGAGGGAGTAAAAGGGAAAGTGTGATTGCTTTCTTCCACTCAGCTGCTTGACCAGGGCAGGCTTACAGGGTTTGGGCTTGGGCGGTGAGTGGGAACAGCAATATTTGGGTTCAGCCCAGTTGATCATCAGACAAATGGGAACAGCCCAGAACAGGGACTAAAATAGTCCAATCAGGACTAAAAAAGTCAAGAAGGAATGCACCCTCATTGTTTTTTTTTTAATCACAGCAAAAGAATGCAACTCATTCTTTAGCCCTGAGATGCTAGAAACCTTTTCTGATAACTACTGCTGAGTTCTCCCAAGCTGTGCTTTGGTCTGTGCTTACCTGTTTTCCAGGGGCCATGTGCATGGATGGATGACATTACTTGCTGTGCATTAGGCAGAATCTAGTAGCCACTCAGGATCAGGGGAAAAGAGCCCCACCATCCAGTTTCACCAAAACCAAGAACAGATGTAGGCTGTGGCCTATACTGGAAGGAAAAATAAGAGAAGGGATCATCCCTCCTCTTAATTAATGTGGGGCTCCGCTATATAGAAACCAGCTAGGAGTGTAAGTCTTCAGCACATCAGACCCCCAAGAAACTCTGTTCATGGATTTCAGCAGATTAGATGACAACAGTCACTTGCCCAACTAATTCAAGTATAGGAACTAGAAACCTTTGTGTATGGATATAATTTTCTGTCTTAGTTCCTTGAAAACTGTTCTCAGTCAGAGAAACATGAACTACAGGTGGAAATAGTGTAGTCTATGATAAGACTATATAGGAAGCAAATTTCCAGAATTCATCTACAGAGGAACCAACTTCCTTCTTGTGGAAATACACTGTAGTCATCAAAAACAATTTGCTTATATGTGGATTTTTCTGAAACAGCTCAACTGCTTAGCAACAGAATAACAAATGCTATTTTTCCATCCACTTCATGCTTGCAAAAACTCTGTGACATAAGTTAGGTTGAGAAACAGTGACTAGCCCATGAAAATGAGTTTCCAAGCACATATTTAGCATTTACACTTCTGATATTTTACTGGTTGGACCCCTAAGGAAATCCATTCACCCAACATCTTTTCTCAGGCCTGCCCAAACTGAAACAAAATGGCAGATGGCAACAGCTTCTCCTCCCTTTCTGGCCTCTGCTCTAGAGTACTGTATTGCTCTAAGTGCAGGTGAAGAAAAGCCATCTTTTCAGGGAGGAGTGTAGGTAACTTTTGTGACGCAGTCATTTTGTGACCCGGACCTGACAGACCTCTGTGGGTGTTTTCCCACTGTCACTAAAAGTACCCATCAAGTACCCATTAATGGGTACTTAATGGGTACTTCTAGTGACAGTAGAAAAACACCCTGTGTGTGTTTACAAAGATCAGAGATGCTCAGTCTACTGTTTTTTCTCTTAAGATCTCTACCACATCGCCACATTTTTCAAGTTTTGTTGAGACAAACTTAATGCACTATTCCTACAGAAATGTGTACAGTATTACAATAAGCCCTCGCATATGCTCCCTGCCCCAGCCTCTGCCAAGTTTTTACGTAATTTAATATCGCGTATGATATGTAATTTTATAATGTACTGTATCTTTTTTGTTAAGCTGCCTCGAGCAATTTTTTGGAAAGGCAATATATAAATAAAAATGAAAAATGGAATGGATATGTAAGACTGAGCAGGCCTTACATTATTTTCTCTAATTTATATTGTCCTTCTCCCTATAAATCTTATGCTGCGAGATGCCTGCCGCCAAACTCAAAACCACAAAAATAAACATTTAATACTAAGAGGAAGCACACCATAAAACTACAACAGCAGCAAGCAGTTAGCGCCTAACAGACTGCACCAAACCTGGACCGAAAGGCACTGCAGCTGCATTCACACCTAAGGCTGTGGTCACACCGAAGGTTTAATCCAGTTTTAGTCCACTCTCAGAGTGAGCAAATACATCGGCAAAATAACTCAGAAAATTCGCCTTTGGGCTAAGTAACGTGGAAAGAAAATGACTGATGTATTCTCTCTGAAGGCGGACTGAAGCCGGATTGAACTTTAAGAGTGACCACAGCCTAAGTTTTAATTCGGTTTCAGGCCCTTTGCGGGTTAGAAAAGAATATCCGCGAAGTCACTTATCGTTTTATTTCCTCTTTCTCTAATCCAGTGTTGGCTTTTCGCAGTTAGATAACGCTGAAAGAGAACAGCTAGAGACCCTTTGCCGAGGTAGCCTCTCGCTCTGAAAGCGGACTGAAGCCAAATCAGAACTGAGGAGGGCAGCGAGTTCAAGATCAATTCGGCGTGACACCGGTCGTTGTTCCAGGAGTCGCTTATGGACACACTGCGGTTGGTTTCGGCCGCGACTCCTGACCTGGCCGCGCGTCTTCCCTTGAGCATCGCGAGCCGAGAGATGACCCGGGCGGGCGGCCTTTCCCCCTCAGCCGGAGCCCAGAGGCAGCGGCCGGATTCCCTAGGCGTTACTTCGCCTGTGCTGGGCCAGCGCGGAGGAGGAGGCCGAGACGAGACGGGGGGGGGAGGAGCGAATTAAGAGGGGGGTCCCGTCACGTGGAGGATACTACGACTCCCGCCTCCTCCGCACTGTGACTGGCTGTCGCCTGTCTTCCTTCCCCGTTGGTTGGCGAAGCCGCGCCGTCACTCTGGGAGCTTTCCGGGTAAGGAGGGGGAACTGCTGGGAAGGCAAAGGGCGCCGCCGCAGCTGCCGCCGCGAAGAGGAGTCGCTCGCCGAGGCCGGAAGTGAGAGCCGCCGCCGCCGCCGCCTGTCCGAGTCCGTTAAACGGCGGCGTTTGGCTCGCGCGCAGCGTGTCCCTCGCGCCGTGCAGCGGCCGTTGCTTCTCTTGGCTCCTCCCCCTCCCTCGGCGCCCATGGCCGAGTTCGATGTTTTCGGCGCCCCTCAGCCGGCGGCGGCGGCGGGAAACGGAGCGCTGGGCGGCGGCGGCGACGAGGACCCGGCCGCCGCCTTCCTGGCCCAGCAGGAGAACGAGATCGCGGGCATCGAGAACGACGAGGGCTACAGTATTCTGGAGAACGGCGAGGTGCCGGCGGGCATGCAGGGCCAAGAGGGGTTCTCCACGGGTAAGCGGAGGGAGGGGGGGGAGAGAGACACGCACGCGCGCGCACACACACGTGCATGCTGGTCACGTGATGGCTGTCTCGTGTGAACGGGCGGGGGGGTTTCGTGGTTGGCCGCGCGCTGTACTGTAGCTTAGAACACACGAAAGGTTTGTACCGTTTCTAACACGAGAGTGTTCGCCATTCCCACGTAATACAACTTCCTACTCGGAGGCCGTGTGGTTCTCGGGGTTAAAGGGGTGAGTGACGAGTTGGCGAGTTCTGGGGGGGGTTTTCTGATAATTATTTTATTTATTTAGGAAATTTATATCACGCCCTTCATCAAATGGTCCCAGGGCGGATTACAATAAGAATTCAGTAACAGATAAATTAAAAATATAGGTCCCTCCCACCTCCAACTTCCTTCCCTCCCTCCCTCTCTAACAGGACAGCCCCCTGAGGAAGCTGTTTAAATGGTAAAAGCCTGGGTGAAAAGGTACCTTTTCACGGCTGTTCCAGACTCAAGGGGGCCACCACAGAAAAGGTCCTCTTGCCTGTCCCTTTGCTTCCTACTGCTGTAAGAGAAGGAAGTACAAAAATACCCTCTTCTTTAGGTCTCTGTGTGCAGGCGGGTCTATATGGGAGAAGGTGCTCCTTCAGGTACACATATATACTGGGATAATGCTCCTTGATGCCTTTTTGGGAGGATTACTTTGGCTGTGTTCACACCTAAGGTTTAATCCGGCTTCAGTGCACCTTCAGAGCGAGAGAACACATCAGCAAAGTGACCAGCAATTTTCTTTCCACATTATCTATTGCAAAGGTAAATTTTCTGAAACAAAATAGTTGTCACTTTGGTGATGTGTTCTCTCGCTCTGAAAGTGGACTGAAGCTGTATTAAGCCTTAAGTATGACCACAGTCTCCATGAAGTGCTTTTTGAGTCCGTTGCAGGGCTATTTGTTCTTATTTGAAACAATCGGATGTTATGAAACAGAGATGACCTAAGAAATTATTTGTGCTTGAGGAAGAAGATTCTGATTCAAGTTGTCTTCCTCATCCCACGTGATGGTAACGATAACCGAATAACAGTAGGCCTTTCTAGGATGCTAAAATAAGTACGTAAAACGACAGAAGGACTGAAGCGGAGGTGCTGAAAATGGCATTTTTAGGATAGATACAATTTTATTGATTAGTCTCAAGGCCATAACATGCATAGACGTGCACATAAAGACGTAAGAAGAACCATCTTGGAATTCTGAGCTAGGCATTCCCAACTTTAGCCAACTGGTTTTTAGCCTAAGTCTGCTCTCTCCTCCCTTTGTCATAAGAAAGCAGCTAGTTGAATTTTGGCTGTTTCTGCCCTTAACTGTGCTGGTCTGCTCCAGTTGGAGTGGCTCCCAACCGGAATGGTCCACATGGCTAGGGAAAAGGCCATTCACATTTGGATGGCTTGTTTTGGGACAGGCCTTAATGCTGCCCTCGAGTTTGCAAGTGCTCCAACAACAGGAATGAAGGTTCCTGGCCTTGGAGGCCTGGAGACCCCTTTGGTGATGAACAGGGCTACTAGTATCTATGCTGGGTCTAGTGCAGACTTGGCATGGTAGCAGGGAGCATGGCCTCTCTCTTCCATCCTAGAGTGCAGTAGAGAGAGGCCCAGAATTGGGCTAGACCTCACTGGGATACTAGAAACTGGGGGCCTTTCTGCACTTAGCCTTAATCTGGAACGTATTTCAGAACAGGGGACTTAGCTGCATGCTAGGGCAGACTATGTCAAACCCCAGATGAGGCCTTGACAGGAAAGGAAACAGTAGTAATCAAAAGCAAATGGCATGGAAAAATTGCCAAAAAAATCCATAAACAGTCAGGTTTTAACCAAGTGGCTGAAGGCATATAGCATACAAGGGAAGTTGAGTTGTGCTTAGATGGAAGTATTCATGTGTCATTTTTACTATAATCAGCCAATGCTTTTTGCTATTGTGAATTAAGTTGTGACTGTGATTATTTTGAAGTATCAGAAAACTAGGCTGCTGTCAAATCACTGTCCTATTAACTTTCATTTTTCAAGAGGCGATTTTGTGTTTTCTCTTAGCGTTACAAATTGGTCCAAGTTTTCAGAAGGACTCCTTGTTTGTAGTAAGATTTAATATAACATGAATATGGGAAATGATGCAAAGAATTCTATTAGTCATTGGATTTATTGAATATGGTTAGTGCTGCATTCTCAATTTTTAAAGAAAAGTTTGATCTACGTTTGAGCTGAAGGAAAAGCATCCTGGTGAATATAGGCTATTTCTTCAATAAATCTCCAGAGATGTAAATCAAGTTCCCAGCAGGTTGTAAAGCAACCAGTCTTGCCTGAAGGGAATGGAGGAGAAAAGGAGACTTGAAGTTTTGGGCTGTACTAAGGATTTTCTAGCTCCTGAAGCAGCCTTGTTCTCTCCCTCATACTTTTCATTCTGTGACTTGTCTGGAGAGGGCAGGGACTTGTCTAGGATTATATACTGTAAGCTGCTCTAACAGTCTTCTGGCTTAAGGGCAGCATATAAATAAAATGGAATAAATAATAAATAAATAACATTTGATTTTCTGAGGCCCATCCCTGGATTTGTCTCAAGAGTTCAAGACGTGGCACTGTCACACAATAGCGTGTACTTTAGAGAGACTACTTCTGTTAACAAGTTTTTTCCTGGTGTCCGCCAGTTAGGTTGGACAATTTATCATCTTATCTGACAGTGTTTTAAACAACCTTGTACTAAGTCCCTGTGTGCTCAGAACAATAGCAACAGTGCAGTATTTAGTTTGAGATTAACTGCTGTTGTCTGAGCTATGTTTTCCAGCTGGATCTTTCTTCAGTAATAGTGTCCAGCTGAAGAAGAAATCATGTGTTTGGAAAGGACTTTAGCCTTCCCTAACCTGTGTGCCTTCTTCCTTTTAAAGTTGCAATTTGTTGCCCTGTTTTGTATATATTATGTATGTATGTAGATCTAAGCTTGCATAG
Organism: Aspidoscelis marmoratus; assembly: GCA_014337955.1. NCBI lineage: Eukaryota > Metazoa > Chordata > Lepidosauria > Squamata > Teiidae > Aspidoscelis > Aspidoscelis marmoratus. Next base: position 12,771,793 of record MTQE01002560.1, on the reverse strand, counting down.
CATAAGTTTCTAGCCTCTGTGTATTATTCAAAGTCAAGGAATTTGCCTTCTGCTAATAAAGGAGGCCATTTAGTCTTATTTCCACCTGAAATGTAGGCTGTTTACTATTAGCCCAACTGTTAAAGCAGATGGCAAGGTGAAGTGGAGCTCTGATAAAATAAAATCACAAAAGCCCCACACTATAGATTTAAAATTCTTAACTGCATAGATTTCAGGTTTTAACCGCTGTCTAGAGAAGGCTTTGGAAGGAAGTGTGGAAGATATTTGAGATAAGCGCATTCTCTGCCGCCGCCTCCATTTCAGAACTGTAGTTTGGGAACTCTGTAATTGTTTCTTAGTATTACTAAAGGTAAATGAGTTCATCTACTACTGCAGAAGAATACCGTGTACAGAAATATTGCAGTGATGGCAATGTAGGAAATAGAATAGTGTACTAAGTGTAAGTATCGTATGCCTTTTGTCTGGTTTGTCAGGACTCAATAGGATTAGAAGCTTTAAGTTAACAGTAACTTCAGGTAATTTGTTATTTTTTTCCAGACTGTAGTTTGATAATATGTGTGAACCAGACCAATGGGAAGCCTAACAGGCTGAGTCAGTGTCCCGTGAAAATTGAGATTACCCCTAGAGAATACTCAGAATTCATACCTGTATACTGCGGCTCTGTAGCAGATATGCAAACATTTCTTAACCTAGAAACTGTTTCTTTAAAGTGCAAGTTGAGGTAGCCACTAGGGATATGCACAAATACTCAAACATTCGGAATTCGGACATTTTAATTCAAATCGAATGCCTATACATTCAAATGTAAGCATTCGAACGAATTTTGGATCTTTAGCATTGTCAGAGAGTTCAGGTGTTTTGGAAGGAAGTAGAAAACATGATCAATAATATATACGCACTTAATATTAATTTAAATGAAAGGATAGCAATATTCCAATTGGATTTGGAGAATATAAGGCCAAAAGAGACTAGGGAAGTAGTTTGTTCCATCCTTAGGATGGCTCAATTGGTAGTAGTAAATGGATGGAAGGATGCATCTAAATGGGAAATACAGAAACTGTATGAATATATAATAGCCTCGATTGCAGTAGAGGTTCGAGAATGTCGGGAAAATTTTGAGAATGATTTAGTAAAAATAAGAAGGTGCAAAAACAAATGGATGGAGGTTAAGAATTACCTGGAAGCGAGTGTCAGAAGTGAATTAGTTAAATTACAGTTAAGAATTGTATTCCAAATGTAACCCTTAGCTCATAAATGTTATTGAATATTCATTATTTAGGGGTGGGAGGGGGGTGGGGGGGGAAAATAAGGGAAGAATGTATAAGTGCATAATTATGTAAAAATTTTACTGTAGATAAAATAAATTTTTTTAAAAAAAAGAACGAATTTTGGATCTTTTCAATCATTTGTATCAATTATTCAGACATTTGTGTGGGTGCGGATACATATGCATTGCATACATATCCGTACACATTTGTATGGATACGTACAGGACAAAATCAGGATGCATACGGGATGCATACAGACACATACAAATGTTGTTGACATTTGTATTTTCAAATACGAATAGAATATTCGTACGAATGGATACAAATGTATTCGATTCGAATTAAATCTGAATACATTCAAATTCAATTCGAATCAATTTGAATGCCGAAAACTGCATTCGTGCGCACCCCTAGTAGGCACTGGCCTGCTCACCTGTAAACATATTAAAAAGCTGATGGTTACCTTAAAATTTCAAAAGCTATTGAATTAGAATATTTAAAGGATTTTTACTGTTTGCATAGGGTGTTTTTCCACTGTCACTAGAAGTACCCATTAATGGGTACAGAAATGCCATTTCGTACCCATTAATGGGTACTTAATGGGTACTTTTAGTGACAGTGGAAAAACACCCATAATCTCCTTTGTCTGGCATGTTAGGTACAGTTTTACAGGGTTTTACTTTCAGCACCTGTGGCAGTTGTAAAGCACTGCACCTTGCTACCTGTTCCCCTTTTTTGCAGTCTTGTGTCCTGAAGTCATTCCTGTTCTAGCAGGTAATCAACATGGAGACTTAATCCTTAACCATACTTGAGCCATTGTTTAAGCGCAGTCCACTCAAGCTTCCTTAGTTTAAACTCCACCATATCTTAGTTTCAGCAGTCTGTTGTGCTGACAGGCATTTCTGTATTTGACCAGATGACCCCTTCACTCAGCGTTTTGTTCAAAAACAGGAAATAGTAGTATATAGAGAGTCTGACCTGTTTTACTATCCTGGAAAGGCACCTTCTGTGTGCCTGCATGCTTTTTGTGGCTATGCGGCAAATATGGGCTTGAATTAAACATCTGTTCAAAAATACTTTGCCAGCTTTTCAGCAATGAGATTGATAAAAATAGGATCTGTATATGCATTTTAATTTGGTGATTATAGCAAAGGAGCCGCAGTCGGGCATATTTTAATAAGCTGCCAGTCTGTGTGTACATCATAGGGTAAGCTCTGTTTGGAATGTTTGTCAAAGAAGACCTGAGTAGGATCAAAGCTGGCAATTGCATTTATTCTGACAGTGGTCACTGGCTTTGGAGATAACACAACAGTATTTTTAAGAAGCTGTGTATTTGCTGTAGTTTTGTATTAGAACTCAACCGATAGATATATTTTCATGAATGTAGTTGGTTTCTTTAAGGCCCAAATTAAATTTTAAAAAGGAAAACCTGTCAAATATTTAAATTGTACTCCTTTTCTGCACTTGCGTGTATCAAAATGTCTGATGAGGAGCCACCATTGGAGAAGGCAGGGAACAGGAGGAGCAAGAGAGTCCTGTTGAACATTCTTGGTAGCTTACTCGAGTTAATTTAGAACCTTGTACAATATCTACTTGTGCAGCCAGCTGAGTTTCGGGGGTGTGGTAAATAATTCACTAGAGGTCTCTGTGAATCGTCTACAAGCAATTTCTCCTTCTAAGAGTTTTAGAAATATCTTTACATGTTGGTTTTGCAGTACAGTAAACCTAGCCCTGTTAGAAGAATTTTTAAATGAAGCTTAGCTGTTGACTTGTGTATCTAAAGAGCTTAAGCCTTTGTTCTGGGAAAGAAGGAAGTCCGCGCCTTATTTCATTTATAATATTTAAGTAAATAGTTCACCATTATCTGTCATACTGTCAATTCCTTTTGTACAGTAGTCCAGTTTTCTTTTTCATACAGAACAAAATTAAGTAGGTCTATGCAGACAAATTGCTTTTTAGCACCCTTGTTAATTTTTAAGCACTTAAGCAGACGGAACAGCCGGGGATTTGTGGATTTACTTTTTATAACCCTTAACCCTCAGAACCATCTTATTCAATTTGATTCTGTTCATATGTATAGCTTGTGATGAGTTCTACATATGTTTTCAATAAAAATGATATTCTGGCGTCAAAGATGCTTCCTTAAAAGTGAAATTACAAGCCCATGGTAGAAATGGTTCCTTTGAGCGTAGGAATGTTTGAAAAGATGCCCTGGAGAATCATACAGTGTTAGTGGTGAGTCAGTGACTTAGCTGGGTTACTTGAGTGTAAAAATAACAAATGTGGCTGTTCCGTGGTTGAAATTAAGTAGGTATTGTCAGGTTTTCTAAGAGTCTTAAATCATAATATTCATTGTTCATTCATTCATTGCTCAAGGACCCCTGGTGAGTTTTTCATGATAGGGTGAGGATTCCTGAGTAGGTGTATGTACGAATATTCAAAGGTATTTGAAATTTGATTGGATCTTCCCAGATTTTGAAATTCGAAGTCAAATCGAATGTCCATAAGTTTGAATTTAAAGATTCTAATGAATTTTGGATCTATTTGTTTGAATTATCTGGACATTTGCATGGGTTTGTACACAATGCATACTTGCAGATACGCATCTTTCCTGCATCCATACACATTTGTACGGATCTGTATGGGATGAAAACAGGTTGCATACAGGATAACTATGGGATATTTACAGTTGCATACGGGATGCGTAACGATGTGTACAGGCACATAGAAATGTTGTCAACATTCGTAAGTGCGATTACGAATTGAAAGTTTGAACGAATAGATTCAAATTTGCTTAATTTGAATTGAATTTGGTTAAATTTGAATTTTAAAGATTCAAATTGAATCCTGAAAATTGCATTCGTGCACACCCCTATTTCTGAGTCCTCGCTTGGTGCTCTAACCTCTGAGCCACACTGACTTTCCTGTAATATTATTTTCTACAGGGCAGTTTTGCTCCTAAATCTTTGGTAAAATGCATAAAATTGTGCTGCTAAAATTCTTGCCAGAAATGTAAGGCCGACAGGTGAATTGGAGATCTGGTGCTTTCCCCTTGTGAAATTTGTATCACCCCCTTGTCTTGACTGAGTTACCTACCTAGGTAGTGGTTTTCGGTAGTTTGCATCAGCCAGTCTTCATTCATAATAAAAGTGAAAAGAAACAATATGAATTGCATTATCAGTAAGATCCTTATTACGCACTTTGTATTAATAAGTCAGTATTCCCACTTTCAGAACTATCCCCTGTGTATGTCTGTGTATTCATTCAGGCAATCTGCTCCTTTCTAAAGGGCTTTTATTTAGGTTCTAAAAATTCTTTCAGGATCTAATTGTGCAAGATTTTAAAAATATACGCATTGCTTTCTGTCATTTCAATTTGCACCCCAACAGTTATTAAAACAACCTTAAATAAGCACTGCTACTGTCTCTGTAAAAATTAAACACTAGGAAGCTGTAAAATGCTTCTGTGTAAACAAATGGTCTGTGGAGCATAACTTTTTAAATCTTTGTTTTGCTAATTAAATATATGGGTCAAGAATGTCTTTATGGTTTCTTTAATGCATTTGTTTAGCTCCATTGCATATTTTGAAACCAGCCATTGGGAGTCATAATAGTAACTCCAAATCAAATATGCAAGAAGTGCTGGCTCAAATAGTAATCGAAGAGTTGTTTTCATATATGGATTGTAGCGTCAAACAGGAGTAGTTGTGCCCTACTTATGGAAATAAGTTGCTGATAAACAAATGTTTTAGCCAAAACCCAGAGCCTTTGTATGGGGTAGGAAGCAGATGTAAAAAGAACGTTCCTCTAAATCAGTGGTTCTCAACCTTCCTAATGCCACGACCCCTTAATGGAGTTACTCATGTTGTGGAGACCCCCAACCACAGGAGCGGAGCAGCTGGGAGGTAGGAGGGAAAGGCGGCGGGTGACTCGTCACGACCCCTCTGAAACGGTAATTCGATCCCCAAAGGGGTCCCGACCCTCAGGTTGAGAACCACTGCTCTAAATTGACAAAGATGCTTTGGGAAACTGTGCATAATTATTCTAGGAAGCTTTTACTTAGGACACACAGGTGCAAGGTGCATGCATCTCTTAGCCCTCTCCAGGCCAGAGATTGAATGAACTCATGTAGTTGGCACAAGGTCTGCAAAACCTATGGACCTGGGAATGTATGCACTATTGATACATCCCACATTTATTGTCTTGGCTTAATAAACCTGACGTTTGTTCCAGAAGGTATCCATGAGTTGGCATTTCTTGCTTGCCTCTCAGTTGCTATATTTTTTCCAACAGGTTCCATTTGTGAGGCCCTGGGAAAAAGAAAGCAGTATTAAGTTTATGCATATAATTCTGTCTGTTGGCATTTATACTGTGCCCTACTATCTTCCAACAATCAGGGCAGCTTACAAATAAAAGCAGTAGAAATATATTTAAAACCTATAAAATGGCAGTTAAATGATCCATTAGAATCATATTAGTTATTGATAAGGCAGAGATTGGAACAGCAGGGTTACACAGAATGGTCTTTATAGTTTTTCAGGAGATGGTTAATGAGAAAGTCATTTGGAAGTCGCATCTTCTTAAGGACTAGTGTTGTAACAGAGGAAGTGCTGCCTCTTGGTGGAAACTCATTCCAACAGCTTCTCATGTAGGTTGCACTGTTTGCCCTCCCTGAAAAATCTCAAACTAGATTGCCATCCTTAAAGTTCACTGTGTATGCTAGTAGGTGTGCATTGTAATGGGCGGGGAATCAGCCTCATACACATATTCTTTCATTGGCTTTGTGTCTTTCAGTAAAAGATGAAATCTACATGAGAAATTCAGGCGACCTGTCTCTGGTGATTCTCGGAGATAGGAGTGCATATGGAGAGGCATTCCCATGCCCTGATATTATAATGTTTGGAATTGTTTTAATTTTGGCTCTAGTATTGTTATTAGTATCTTTATGTGCTAGTATTGTTGTAAACCATCCAGATATATTTGCTGGGTAGCGGTACTCTGTAGGCCTGCATTAGATGAATAAAATTGAAGGGAACATGATTTGTATGTTGAAGGGAGGTAGTAAAATTTGGTGATGGCATTGCATGGTGCTTATGCAGACTTCATAGAAAACCCCAAAAAACTCTCACAGATCATGTTGGTGACTGCAGATTTTTAAGAAAGTTCTTTCCGGCTAAGCTGATGGAAGGAAATAACCATAGAAAGGGGACGTAAGATGTATAATTTCTTCTACCTTCTTTTTGCCGAGGCCTTTTCAAAAGCTTCGCTGAGTCCACATAGAGCTATAGTCATGGAATCTTATCTACTGAGCCATGCGTTTGGGTACAGTACTTGTCACCTGAATGGACAAAGCAGCTCCTCTGATATATGCCATGGTCTATCAGATATTTGTTTACTAAACTATCTGCAGCCACCAGGGCCTAATAACACAGTGGGTTAACAAATGTTAGCATTTGACTTGTTGGGTCACAGTTTGCCCAGGGCTTAGAGTAAACCTTTAATTCTGTGGTGGCTTTTTATTTTTGAAGGGGAAAGTTAGATGGTTTCAGTGTTATGAGACAGACCATTGACAACAACTGACCTTTTCAGTAGCTATTACCTTCTCTTTGCTCACATTCTTGGAAATAGCCGTTGTAGACAAATCTAGAGTTAATTGATCTTTTTATTAAATGGAGAAACATCATCACAACCTCCCTGGCAGTGTGTTTCTGCTGTATTTAAGTATATGACCTTTTAGAAGTGTGGCCAACTGTATCTTTTCAGACTACTTACTAAATAATTTAGACATTAAACGTATGCCTTTGAAATATGTATGATGTGAGGTATTGTATTACTGCTTTCATCGAATAATAGAGCTTTTGGGTCTGTTACCATAGTGTTACACCAGTCTTTCTAGAACAGTGGTTCTCAACCTGTGGGTCGGGACCCCTTTGGGGGTCGAACTACCCTTTCATAGGGGTCGCGACGAGTCTCCTGCTGCCCCTTCCTTCCCCCTCCCAGCTGCCCCTCCCCTGTGGTTGGGGGTCTCCACAACATGAGGAACTGCATTAAGGGGTCACGGCATTAGGAAGGTTGAGAACCACTGTTCTAGAAGGTTGCTTTTGTTATTTATAATAGAGTGCTTAAAGGATCCCAAAGGGACTTATACTCTAAGATGATAAAACTGTTAATTATTTTCTGTATTCTAGACCAGAAGTGCAAAAAGTCCAAATCCTGTAAATAAGAATAGAAATAATATTACTATTCTAATTAAATGCTGTATATATCAGGTGAAATAAGCATTTTCAGTGCTTTCCCCAAACCATCAGCTGTGGGATTTTTAGTACCTTTTGGAAGATTATGCTGTTTCTGGGTTGCTTCTGTGAGAAAACACGTCCATTTTATTACAAAATGGATCATACCACTACAAAGTACTCATCAATTTCTGTGCTTGCAGCTTCCTAATCGTTTTCATGTTCTTTCTAGAAGACATAATCACCTGCTTTCAATTAGCAATATTTTTCAGTCTTTGTCATATAACCATATTGTATTAATTAACATTAATACTACAGTAATAATGTCATATCAAAAATTAGCTTGCAATAACTGGGGTTATTTATGCTTTTGAGATAGTTCTCCATTTCATTTTTTAAATTTTTTTGAAGCAACTTGCAGTGGTATAATAAAAATAAAACCAACACTGCAAACTTTGATGACAATGAGGAAAACTTGAGTTAGCAGAAGAAAGGCATTTCAAGCCATTTATCTAGTTGAGGGATAAAGTTAGTTTACAGATGGCATTATCTTTCTCTTGATTTCTCAACATATGTAAAACCAGGGTGGAAATCTTCCCAACAAATATGAATTCATGTTTTTTTCTACCGCCAAGGCAAATGAGTTACTGGCTTTTCTAAAGTAATAGTGATACATGGTATTTAATGCTTTTTTGTATATCTACTTAACTGCAAGCAGTAATCCTTAGAGAAGACCACTCTGTTGGCTATGTTTTATATCATACTCTAACTCATTTGGGATGAGAGCCTTTTTGGTTCCTATAATGTACAGTAAATGCTGTGGCTGAAGAATTTTGTAGAATGAGAATCCCACATTATTCATATTTCTGCTATCCAGATTTTCATTAACAAGGTTCATGTCTATTATCCCTTTTCACTATGCAGAGCAAAATTTTCAGCTTCAATATTTGCAGTTGTGGAAAGGAGTGTCTTTTCCTCTTTCTCTGGATCACATGCATTTATATATACAGTACTGTAACAATATTTTGGTTTGGATAATGAACTGTGGAAAGTATCTCATATGGTCCAAATGAGTTTAAATCTTTAAATCTTTGTTTTAATTGACACAAATGTTGTTGGCTCTGTTTTATTCTATTACAAATTGTTTTTCTTAATGATATTATCCATTTAGGGCACAAATTAGAATTTTTGAACAAATTAGAATTTTTCTGCTTTAGTGTCATAAAGTTTTTGTTTAAGTTCTATTTTTAGGAGCTGACTAGGTACAAATAAGGGGGGAATTAGTGCCCTTAAGGACAATACCTTTAGCTCACGCTAATCAGTTATTAACAGTTTAAAGTAGAAGGAATCTTGGGGCTGAAAATAAGCTCTCTGAAGATTTCCTCAGTTCTTGATTGTCAGTTATGCTTTCTGCTACTGCTCTCTATTACTTGTTGAAATATTACACGTACATTTATGTAAAAACTAAGCCTTCTGCTTCTCTTGCTGAATATACATTTCTTTTCTACAGATGCAGTTGATGGAGTGACAAATGGTGACATCTATCAGGTAAATTAAGGCAACTTTACACTTGCCATTTAACACTTAGTAAATATTTATGCCCTTAATTCTCCACTTCCAGTATGAAGGAGCCACTGTAGATATTTAGTTTTATGATAATGGAAATTGCCACATGTACATCAGGATTTGCAATTATCTTTATTTGTATTTTTATCCTGCCCTATACCTGAACATCTCAGGGAAGGTAACAACAAATTAAAATAGATTTTAAAAGACCCACTAAAATCTAAAGCAGCGTCTGAAAGTTAGACAAAAACCCTTAGAAAGTCAGAGGTCACCTTCTATTACCAACTGCTTTTCCTTTTCATTATATTCTTGGTTTGTTTCGTTTTAAAGAGCCACTTTACTCTATTGAATGCTTTTGAAACCAGCTTACTATAAGATGAGAAACCACTGCTCTGAGATCATATGCAAAAGAGAATTGATGATACTCCAGTTGTGATAAGCACATTTGGGCAGTGTTTCCTCATTCCCTTAACACTGATTACAATGGATGTTTCCTGAAAACCAGCATTGTAATAACTGCTGACAAAGTTGTCTTTGGGGTCAACAATTCAGAACTATGCTGATGACACATTAATCCTGATCAGTGATCCATTGTCCGCTGGGAAAGGATTGAAGGGAATTATAAATGAACATGAAATTATATCAGAATTCAAAGTTAATTTCACTAAGAAATATAGTTCAGAGCCATAATACCCAGAGTTCAATTTGTTATCCAACAAATCAAAGGACTTAAGATACAACCTAAAAGAAGTTACATCTGATGAAATTTGAACAAGATTATACAACTAAATTGTAATCTAGTGCTACACAATTTTACGAGAACTTTAAAGCATTGGTCTTTCAAATATCTCTATTTTAGGAAGCATCACTACATTCAAGATGAAGGTCTTAACAATAGTTTATATTTCAGATGCTCCCACTCTTTTCCTTGTTAGATATACTTAAGTTAATCAGTGATTTAATGGTGCAGTTTATTTTTCAGTCCACAAAGACAAGGCTTTCCAAAGCCATAACTTAAAACCCACTTTTAACTAGAGGAATGGGCGTTCCTAATTTGATACTATACTTCCAAATATTTTGGCCTGCCCAGCTTCTGTATGGATCTAGAGAAAATACACCGAAGAGAAATAGAATTATTGGAGAAGGTATCCTTCATAACTGATTTACGTAGAAAGGATATTAATTTTCTCCATCAGATTATACATGAAAGGCTCATTCCTTGGTTTACCTTGCAAAAGCAGTTGCTTCCCTCTAAAGGATATAATTAGCAAAGAGATATAGATAGAACTGTAGGCTGAGTTCTCATTAGACTCAGAAACCTGTTTGATGACCAGAAGTGCTTGAAGCAGCAAATTCTAGATAAAATGCCACAAAAATTCAGGTACTGAATGACAAAAATATAAATCAATGTATTAAAATCTAGAGACATTCAGATGGCCATAAATAGTCCTCTAATGCCATCTGAGTTGATTATAAAGAACTGGCATTACAATAAAGGGGCTCACTTAAAATATCCACAGATGGCCTAAAACATCAATGGACATCAGATTTAAACAGAGAAATACGAGGACCTATTTGGCAGAAAGTATCAGGTACAATGAAGGTACAGTGCTAGAGGAACTGTACAGCTTATTCTGCATATTTCCATTTATTACCAGAATGCCTCAATACAAAAACATTTTTGGGAAGGATACAACAAACTATCTCATAGATTTTTAATACCCAGATTCTATTGTATCCAAATATTTTTCTGTTACATCAGTTTTCTGATGCATTGTCTTCTACACATGGCTTACTTGGAGATTTTCAGATGCTGCAAATACACTGATAAATTGAAACTAAGTGAACAGTATGAAAAAATTGGGTAAATTATGAGCCAGTTTGGTCTAGTGGTTCAGGAGGGGACTCTTGCCTGGGAATACCAGGTTTGATTCTGCACTCCTACCTGAAGCCACCTGGGTGATCTTGGGCTAGTCACCATTCTCTTCTGAGCTCTCACAGCCCCACCTACCTTACAGGGTGTTCTGTTGTGGGGAGAAGAACAGAAAGCTTTGTCAGTGGCTTTGAGTCTGCTTAAATGGTTGAGAACAGAAGTGTAGAAAAGCCAGCTCTTCTTAACGAGTACACAATTGTTCAGAAGGCAGAACTAAAAGCAAAAAAAGAAAGGAAAGGAAAGGAAGAACATCTTAAAATTTGGTTTCTTTCTTTGCTTTCCCTGATCTGTCTTGAAAGATTTGCTGCCAAAGTTTTTGCAGGAATCTCTTGCTAGCCATCATGTTCACTTGTGGCCTCTAGCATATCCACCTATTGCTAAACGTCTCCTTCAAAAGTAGCACTGCCTTAGAACTCAGTTTTGCACCTTGGAATTGTAAAATGCCTCTTATTTCGTTTCAAGGAGAGCAACGGTCCCACAGACTGCTATGCTGCTATTTCGCAAGCAGATCGACTGCAGACAGAACCAGAGAGTATTCGCAAATGGAGAGAAGAACAACGAGAGCGTTTAGAAGTACTTGGTAAGGACCTGCATCACAGTGTGTTGTAACGGGGCAAGATCTAAGTGAGCAGCGACAGTGACTTCACCCGTTCACTTGCAAATGACACGGAACGGCCATTTGTTTCCAAACCACTATGAATGGCAGCATTGTTTTGAGTTGCCGTTGATGCCGTTTGCTCCTTTTTTTAATTGTCTTTTTTAATTGTTGACTTATCGTTATAGGCATGGAAGAGAAGGCGAGAGTTAAAGTGCTGTTTATGAGTTATTGGGGACTGGGCATCATCCCAGTTAAGACACACACACTAGGAAAGGTTTCTGAAAACTGTTTCAGTTCCATGAACTGTCAGTTGCTAGTTCTGTATACAATAAGGACGATTGTCCTACTTTTGTCATATTGAGGAAAATTACCTGATACTATATTTAAGGGCACCTGCCTTATGGGTTTACAACACCTTCTGCCACAATAATAGCCTTATGTTTCTCAATTCAGTTGAAGGAAGCCACCTTTTTGTTGCCCTTTAGTCAGGTCTTTATTGGAAAGAATATTTGAATTAAGTTTTAGGCTGTTCTATGGTTTTTATCTTTTTATTGTTCTAACATATCCTGGGACCTTTGGGTGAAGGGTTGGAATATAAATAAATAAGTACAGAATGCACTATGTAAAATCAAGCGCTTTGCTTGGATAACTCAAACTCTGGACTTGCTGCTGAGATGTTAAAAAATGTTGTACATCTTCATACGGGTATCTCCACATTTCTAAGCCCAAGGCTTTGCACCAGAGAAAAACTGAAAGAATGAGCTATCTATAAAGCTAAGATATTTAGGTGGTTTTTCTCATTCTGCCTAACCTCCCCACTCCCCCAAACTCTGGTGGTTCTGTGGAGTCATTGCTTTTTAAATAACCATTATGGTTTGCTGTTTACAAAGTACAGGGACTTGGCAAACCTGTGCTATTAGCAAATCTTATGTACCAGTAGCTTTAAGGTGATCCGTGACATCAAACTATAGGGATACTTCAGTCTTGGCTCTAGCAAGTTTTGCATTTGACTCTGTTATCAGCACACTAGTAGGTTTCAGAAGTGAGCCGGCTGCTTTCTGTCACTGCAGTGATTTCAGTCTTCAACCCCATATTAAACCTGGATTGTTTCCAGTTTAGATTTCTTCATATACTCTAGTGACAAGATTTTCATATATTAGTAACTTTGTACTTTTCTTCAAGATGCAAACTCTCGAAAACAAGAAGCAGAATGGAAAGAAAAAGCAATAAAAGAGTTGGAGGAATGGTATGCAAGGCAAGATGAACAACTACAGAAGACAAAAGCTAACAATAGGTAAGAAAAGTTTTCTGGCCCTTTGTATTTGGCTGCAGGTGAGCAGTTTGATTGATGGTTTCCTTTCTCTTACAATATCTGTACCAACATAATGATGGCTTGCTGCAACCCATAACTATTTAGTGGGAAGCCAGACTTGGAATACCCACTGCTCTGTCCACCACCTGGGTTCTTTTTTGTTTGTTTTCCTTTTCAGCTTTAGCTTTTGTGTAAGTATGCCAGTTTAGGAGTAAGTCTTTAGGTGGAGGGAGAAGGCTCTTTTTATGCTTAGGGAAATGACAAGAAAAAAAGGAGGGAGATAAATTCAATTTACTTGGGTCACTCATCCACCCAAACACTTGACCAGCTGTCAGGGAACCTGTTTGATGAGCAAGTTGCAAAGGCAAAGGAAATTGAGTAGGGATGTGCAAGACTTGAGTTCATATGGCTTTTAAGGCCTCAAGCCAACCACTCCTCTTACGTGAACCTACCTTAGGGTTTTCTGCACTGAAAGGCCATGATCTGAATCAGTTGATCTGGACCGGTGAAGTCTGTCAGTTTGGGCCATGGCCAGGCATGTTCTGGAACAGTGCTGTCTGCACAACAGAGCTGGTCCACACCGGCCCCCACATTGTCCTCATGAGCTCCAAATTGGCAGAGATGGACAAATGAACAAATCTTATAAAAGGTATGTAAAAGATTGGAAACCCCTCATCAGTTATCTACAAGAAATTGGCATAATTCCGGATGGTTTTAACTGATAATTAAGTGGTCAGCTGATAAGAAAAAAGAAACTTTTATGGGAGCAAAAGAAGAAGAGACATGGGTTTTTTTTTTCCACTGCCACTAGAAGTACTCATTAAGTATCCATTAATGGGTACTTAATGGGTACTTCTAGTGACAGTGGAAAAAAACCCATGAAGGTAAGGTGCTGAAAAATGGAGGAATTCATCATTAATAACAACTGCAGGATGTAATATTAATGCATGTAGTTAACGTATAGAAAGATGAAGTTTTAGGTGGTCAAAGATTTCAATAAAGAAATCAGAATGTGACGATACTAAGAAGCTTGGGTGAGGAGACGTTGCAAACCTTTTCAACCTGAACCTTTTGCATTCTCAAAACCGAGTAGCAAAGATACTGCAGTATGCTTAGAGAATAGAATTTTTACAAAGAAATACTGATGTGGCTGTAACCCTTTACATCATGGGCCTAGGATCTTGTTTTTTGTCATGTACATCACAGTTTACCTGGGCTTCATCCAGTTCAGCAGCTTTAGGAATCTTTAATATTTGCGGATCATGCGTTGATTTGCTCTTATTGTTCTTGCTTGAATTCCATCACTGAATAATTGTTATTGTGACATTTCCAGCTTTTTGGTTATTGAAGCCTTTCATCTTGGTTTATAAACACTTTTTGTATAGTGTCTTTATTCATCAGTGTTATTTATTTACTTTATTTTGTTTTAAAATATTTATATACCACTTCCCATCCAAATATACCTTCAAAGTGATTTATACAACAAAATAATAGAAATAACTGAAAATCATAATAGTTATATAAAAACAAGATTAAAATCAAGGTTGGGAGAAACAAACATTCACTCAAGAAAATGCCTGGGTGACATAGTCTTCAAATGGCAACTAAAAACTAAAAGTGTAGGTGCCCTTTGTATATCAGAAGAGGGTTGGTATGACCACAGAGATGATATTCAGCAGTTTATGGTACCTGCAGCAGGACCTCCCCTAAAGATCTTTATAATCTTACAGGTCTCTACTGAGAGCTGAGGTCTGCTAAGTAAGCTGGTCCTGAGTTGTTAAGGGCCTTGTATGCCAAAGATCAAACCTTGAATCTGGCTCAGTAGCTAAGTGGTAACCAGTGTGGTATCCCTCTCAAAAACTGACTGGTTCATCTTGTACTAGTTGTAGTTTCCAGATCAGGAACAAAGGTGGCCCCATGTAGCCTAGTCACTACTGTAATATTCTCTTGGTTCTGGTGTGGGTTAGTTGGTACATAAGCCAAAGCTAGTAATAAGTGCTCCTAGGCACACTGGTCACTTGGGCCTTGAGTGATATTGATTATTCAAGCAGCAGCCCCAATCTACATACCTGTTCCTTTAGAGGGAGTGCAACTCCATCTAGAACAGGCAGATTCTCAAGTGCCCAAGTATCTGTCTTGTTGGGATTCAGCTTTAGTTTATTGGCCCTCATCCACTCTGTGTTCTCAGTGGGTCTTGTTTTGTTTTTGGTATTGAGGATTTTTAAACAAAATTTTTTTCTAGGCTCCTTTCAAAATTAACAGCATTTGTTATGTGAGCAGAGCTGGCTCACATTTAACACATTTAAGGCTGTAATAATGATGTGTTGGTATTGCTTTTAGCTTAAGCATTTATTTTGTGCAGGTGTCTAGGTTTGGCGGGGTGGGGGTTAGGGAGGAAGAGACCTCCCCACTGTACCTTTAAAGCCTTAAACTTCTTGGGACCTCAACAATTGGAGGGAATGCCTCCTCTCATGCAGTTCTATTTGTGGTTTATGATCTGTTGGAGTGGGGGCTCCTTCGTGTCCCACCAGTTAGAGATAAGCGCCATGGCACCTCACTTATGGAATGCCCTTCCTTTGGAGGCCCAGTTAACGCCAACTCTTCTAACTTTTAGGCGCCAAGTAAAGACTTGATTCTTTATTAAAGCCTTTGGACATTAATTTACTCAAGCACTATTTTAACTTAACTATGCTGTTTAATACTGTTTTAACAGGATATGTATTTAATGTTTTGTTTGTATACGGGTCTTTTGTAAGCTGCCCAGATATCTTAGGATATGGGGTGGGATATAAACATTTTAAATTAAATGCAAAATAAATAAATATATTCAAGATAGGCACACTTGCTAATAATAGGTTGAGAACCGGTTTCACTGGCTATAATCTAGGCACCTTGGCTAGAGCTGATAGCACATGTTATGTCAAAAGTTGGGCCCTTTCTGCCTTGAGTCTTATTCCAGGTTATATTTCTGAGTAGGGACCTGCCATTCATATGCTGGTTGCCACCCAGGGCCTACCTTGTCTCAGCCACTATGGTCCAGTGCAGAAAATGGCCATGGGTAAAGCTTTTTCACAAGGCTGACTCCCGTTTATTAATCATGAAGGGTAGAGAATTGCTATGTATTTGCATAGGGCTTCAGTGTTACTTAACCATGTACCTCTGTGCTTAGAACACTTTGTCCAAATCTGACTTGTTTCTTATGTCTAACCTCACCAATCTGCTGCTTGTTTTAACTTATTAACCTAATACTACTTCAGCTGTGTTTCTTTCTACTTATCCTTCTCTTTTTTCTCTCTCCTTCTGCTTGCCTCTTCTGTGGACCACTTGCCACTTAGGGTGGCAGATGAAGCTTTCTACAAACAACCCTTCGCTGAAGTGATTGGTTATGTGTATGTTGCCTAACTAGTGGTTATTTGTCTGGCCCATTATCCATCTGTTTTCGTTAACACTTCTAATCCATGATGCTTAAATGTGCCTGGTTCTGGGATATGGAAGAGGGGGCGTAGACCTTGACTATAATATGGAAAGCAATTTGTATTGGTGATAACGAAGGATCAGGGAGATGGTCAGCTAGACTCTTAACAGCCACTTCTGGGCCAAAAAGGCATTTATGTGGCTTTTGGTTTGTCCTATTAACCTAAAATAAAGGGAGACATCATATGAAAACTAGCAAAAGAAATTTCAAGATTCTGGATGGAAATACAGACTTTCAGGTATCTTTCGGGTGTCTATAACCCCAAGGTAGAACATTTGTTCAGAAAATATCATAAATTTTAAATATAGGAAGCTTGCCTTTCGTGTTGTAGGGGTGTTTTTCCATTGTCACTAGAAGTACCCATTAAGTACCCATTAATGGGTACGTAATGGCATTCTTGTACCCATTAATGGGTACTTAATGGATACTTCCAGTGACAGTGGAAAAACACCCTAGCTTATATTGGTAGTAGGGATGTGCATGGATAATCAAAAATTTGAAAATCCGGTTTGAATTCGATGGCTATCAGCGTTCAAATTTGAATCGGATTTTTGAAAATCCAAATTCGAATGAATTTTGAATTTTTGGAAATCTGATACAGATTTTCAAATAATTTGACTGAATAGATCGGTTTATATCACATCCGAATATCGGGTCTATTTGCGCACATAGCATGAGATGACAACGGGATGCGCGTGAATTAAAAAACCGGTTACGAATGTTGCCGATATTCATATCATTTGATTTGAATTGGATTTTCAAATATACGGATCTGGATAATACAGATTTGAACCAGGTTTTCGAAAGTTTGGAATTTTGCATATCGAACTGAATATTTGAATCTACTTGAATTTGAATGCAAAAAATGCATTTGGGCACATCCCTTATTGGTAGGTGTTTTTAAACACTACATTTATTGTTGGGTTCATCAGTTTTTTTAGGAATCTGGATGATGGGAGTAGAGAATTGTTATTTAAATACTGTAAATAACACCTAAGAGATGAAGCCTAGTTAACCAGTATAGATCAGTGGTAATGTGGCAGAGGGGCCTATGGTAGTAGTACTACAGAGGTCAAATTGGTCTACTGGAAGTTTCTAGACTGTATTAAATGAGGGGGGTACCGTAATATTTTACTAGCTGTCTGGAAGCAAGTTTGTATTATATGTATTTATCCTATTTTTTTAAAATTGTACATCGAGATAGCTGAGCTTGTACCATAACATTTCCAGTACAGCTGCATGGATATTTTCAAAAGCTGCCTCATGAGTAAGAGAAAAGGGCCTTTTGAATTACTCGTAACAGATTCATGTTGGATATAAAAATGTGTAGGATTGGAAGCATCACCTAAGAATATAGACAATGCTGATGTCTTTATTAAACTTATTTATTTATTTATTTACATTTATATCCCGCCCTATACCCTAGGGT
>MTQE01002560.1:12738864-12753898 GCA_014337955.1 Aspidoscelis marmoratus | reverse complement strand
CTAGGGTCTCAGGGCGGGTAACAGCATACTTAAAAGACAAAAATATTTAAGATAAAACCATATATATATGGTTTATATATATATATAAAACAGTATAAAACAATAATATGTGCAGTAGGGGAAATATATTTAACTAATGTATAATAGCTGTCTTGAATAATGTAAAGGGTCTTATAGTATAGACTACGATAGCCTTTTGTCTTAATCATAAAACATTTTGAGCCTTCTGAATTCTTGAAGCCAATATTGTTTTTTATCCATAGATTAGTACAGTTTCTGTCTATTTTGACATTTCAAATATGCAGTGGTTTTTATGTAAATGGTGCTTCAGTGTTGGATGATTATTACGCTGGACTAAGGAGTCTTTCATTCCCAGTGTACAGACAGAGCTTATCCCCAAACTATGTCTTGCTAATCCAGTTTGACCAGTAGAGTCATTACAGGAGGCAAAGTAAAATGCTTTGCTGAATACAACTGTGGCTCTAATTTAGATGTTCTCAGGATTGAGCCTCCAGGTGTTAAGACTGCAGTTGCCATCATAGCTGGTCAGCATTTCCAAGAACCAAGGATAAGAGGACTTATGGTCTAATATCTGGGGGCCAAATTTGGACAAGTGAGAGGCAAGAGCAGAGTAATCCTCCTTCCCACCTCCAGTGTAAATGACCACATGGAGTGCAAAATAAGGATTGCTCCACCTCAATATTTGAGAAGTGAGTTCCCCGAATTCCTGTCATTGAGAAGAATACTAATTAAACTGTGTTGAGCCTAGGACTCCTTGCTGTAACCTCCTCAGTCTTCAAAGGCTGTCTGCACCCAAAAAGGCATGGTTTCTGGCCTGGATTGCGTTTTAAAAGGTCTTTTGTGGAAATGTAGTTGAAAGTGGCCTAGAATAATTCCAAACTAGTGAAATGCTGGACTTACAGGTGGCGTTTGCCTTTGCCATTGGAGTTGATGCAACAAGACTTATTTCCTGTAGCTGTCAGGGAAGATTGAATTCTGTAGGGCAATTGCTACAGAATAAATGGGCAGCATGTTTCCTGAACTTAGGCAGTGCTATTACTTGCATGTCTGGCCAGCTTTACTTACCATCTGCATTATGCTCATTTTCATTTTTCTATATCTGACTTAAACTCTTCTTTTTTGTTTCTCTTCACCTTTAAGCACAAACATAAACCATCCTTGCTACAGCCTAGAACAGTTAAGTAAACTCTTCACTGCCCCTTAAATGTCTTGTCACATAAAATAGCAGTGTTGTAGTGATCCTTGTCATCAGTGGTGTTTGTAAAATACAGTCATCCTTGTGATCTGTACCGAACATCATGAGATTCATTTTCATTGGGTTTTTTTCTGTATGGCTTATTGGTGTAGATCAATTCTTGCTTTTCTCTTCTCTGGAGTCAAGGGTGCTCGCTGCTTCCAACCATGTGTAAATTCTAGCACTTTGCTGTTAGTCAGTCGTGGGGAAAATTTGCAGCCCATCAGTGTTGAAATGGTAACACTGGTTCTTACGGGGATATGTTAAGCATTGTCTGTGCAAGAATTAACAAAGTTATCCTTTGGGCTGCCCTCTCGTTGTTCATTCTTGCTGTAGCCCACACCGTTAAGTCCATAGCACTTTTGAGCATGAGGATTGTGACTTGTTTTGCCAGTTTTTTGCTTCTCCATAGCATTAGATATATTGCCACGTAGTATGTTTTGTAGGCCTTGTGTAAGCGGCTTCCAATCCCTAATGCTCACTTTAGCTTCTGCTGTGCAAACAGAAATGCTAAAGCATGTCCTATGCAGAACATGGGAATTGCATATGAAGAGTCTGGCTTTATGTGCTGAGTGCCACACTTGTCTAAGTGTTTATAGGCCTAGCACGTGTATTTTTGAGATCCCAGACCCCTCACTGCAGGTACCATGTCTGCACAGGCTATTAGAACTGCTGTTAATGCACTCAACGGTGATTCAGTCTTGCTTGTACGCTACCCAGGCTGAGATTGCACTGCTTTTTAAACCAAGCACCTGTATTCCAACATTTTACGTAGTGCTTCTCTGCTTTTGTGGGTGATCGTGATCCCTTACTTATGGAAAGTTTTAAGGTAGAAAGTTTGGGATGGGCTCGCCATGCTGCTTTCTTCCCTCCAGTGAACTAAAATCATAAATTCAGGAAAGCAGCTTGGTTGGAGGCGAGAGAGAGAAATATGTCTGAAGTTAAATATAGCCTTGTATTTCTTCCAGGGCAGCTGAAGAAGCCTTCGTGAATGATGTTGACGAATCGTCTCCGGGCACCGAGTGGGAACGCGTGGCTCGGCTCTGTGACTTTAACCCCAAGTCGAGCAAGCAAGCAAAGGACGTGTCCCGCATGCGCTCGGTGCTGATTTCACTGAAGCAGGCTCCGCTGGTTCGTTGAAGGGAAAAGTGCACACAACCCTATAAATGCAATATCTTTAACTTTACTCAGAGAAGCTGTGTTTGCAGTAATTGGATTAATTATGTTCAAATGTTTTTGTTTTGGGACCAAACCTCATGATATAGTTAAGAGTTTGATCATTGTTTTGTGATTGCATGTTGTTCCCTCATCTGTGTCCTCCTAGTGTCCAGACTACGAGGAGACTGCCAGAACTGTAGTCTCTGTGCTCCCAGACACTGAGATTTCATTTTCAGCTGTACTGATATTAAAAATCTGTTTAAACAGCAATCTTAACGCTTCAGCTTCAAAATTTCACTCATTTTAAAACGTCTGTGACTAATATATATTGCAATTTTGAACAATGTAATTTGAGATGACGAAGATTTTATAGCTACGTTCATTTTATAAAAGACCTATGAAATATTCCGTTTCCAGAGCATGAGCTGCCTATCCTATTGAACATTCTCCTGGCCTTTTTCCCCATTTTGCAATCAGACAAACTGCCATCATGTTCCCCTTCTGCTTATCTTAGTTCAGTGGATAAAATGGAGAGAGAAAATTGTGGGAAGCAAATAATGCCCAGAGGCATGGACTTCACAATTCCAGCGTAGTAGAAAAGCACAGTTAGGACGTATCTTTCTTCCAGCAACTTCAGAACCTTGTGCTGATAGAGGAGCTGGCCTTTCAGGTAGAGGAGACCTTATGCTCAGCAGGTCTAACCTTTGGACACAGTGAATGGGAAACTTGCTTCTCATTGCTCAGAACTTGGCCAACAGGCAGGGTGGGGCACGTTCTTGTGAGCTCAGCATATACCCTTTCCCCAGGTGTGCAGCAAAAGTTCAGACTTGGGGCCTGCCTTTGCCTTGCTGCAAATCAAAGGATGAGGGCACTAGAAGACCTTCACACTTGCCAAGACGCCTGTGTCGTCGTAAGTTCCACAAGTCATCGCTAAAAAGATTTGGCAAGTGATGATGTGGTTATTTAGGACAAAAATGCTGAAGCACCTTCACCGTAGTACATCAAAGGGAGAACGCAAGAGCAGAAGGGAAAAAGCAATGGTCCTTTGTTTCCGATTTAAAAACAAGCCTGCAGTTGTGATAACTTCCATCCTCCTCCTGTGGTGATCCGCACAGTAAGTTGAGGACATGCCGTAAATAAGCAATTCTGTGGTATCACTTGTGTAATGAGTGTTGTACAGCATGCAGTTTGTGAGTTTTAGAAACTGGCATTGATGGGAGAGAAGTGATGCTGAAAACGGCACATTTAAGAAGCGATCCATTTCTTTCAAAAGTGAGGGAGAAGGCTTGACGAGGTCACAAATTGAATCTTATAAGGTGAAAAGCTACAAAGAAATGGCACAAAGCATCTGGTCCATACAATAAAAACTATTTGTGACAAAGAGCCGTCTCCATCTTGTAAGCTGATCACTATTGTGTTCACTGACCTTTGATTCTATGAGGAGGCAGCTTAGCTCTTTCAAAAGGAGCCCAAACAATTTGGGTTATTAACTGAGCCACTGGGGGTGAGTGAATCTGAAAAAAAGTCCCTCGCTTTAATAGTCTGACATCAATGGCCAACAGGCAGTGTTGTGGTTTAATGGAACATCACTAGAAATGCAGTATTTGTACACTTAACAGATTTATTTCCACTTGAATCCTTCAATATTCAGCTTAAATACAAGCCATATGAACATGTCTCCTTCATTGTAAGTAGAAAACTGTGCTGCTAAATGCATTTTAAGAAGCAAACTAGTCACAAATGATGAGGGAGGTTATCCCCCATGGTCTTCATTGAAATAAGGAATACAAGAGAAAGCAACAACAAAGTCCGATCCAGTAATTCAACTAACGTAGCCTTTTAGTCCCTACGAGTATTACAGTCAGCATAGCGATGTACAGCACACTGGACAACATGGTCTGACAAAGTAAATGGGACTGAAGCTTGAGAACATTTTTTCATGTTACAGCTGGCCACAGATTGTTAAGGTGGGAGAACGGCTTTGGCTGGAAGAAATACCTGGTTTATTTAACCTTCAGGTAACTTCAAAAATTGCTATTATGTTCTTGCTAATTTTTGTAGAAAATGTGCCCCCCCCCAAAGTCTACTTTAGTGCTCATCAAATGATATGCGCTTAGACAATTTGTAAGTTCTTTGTTTTACTAATGAAGTTGAAGGATGCCAAAAACTGAGAATGAGGAGTCTAATGAGTACTAATAGGTTTCCTACAAAATAGTAGTTTTAAAATGAAAGTGCTGTGTTGCCCTCTCTCAGCAAGTACACTGTTTCTGGCTGTCAATCAGTTGGTATAGCCACTTATGCTATGTAAACTGTAGTTAAGCTTAAAAACTAAGTTACTATTCTGTTGATAGAAAATAAAGGAGACACGTGTCAGTTATATCCTCTCCCCAGTTGTGATATCAGTTTTTGCTTCCTGTTTGTAGCATGGGATGGATCATACAGCCAGGTTCTAAAGGTGTCAGCAGGAGCAGTTCTACCTCTGCATGTGAGAATTTACAAAGTGGAAAGCAGAGATTCCTACTCTTGTGCTATATTAGTCAAGGGCACTCTGGCCAATCAAAAGCAGGCTGTCTTGTGTAATGGCTCACTTGCATATTATGTATTTGTAACGCTGAACTTGGAAAGTTGGGCCTTGACCACATTCTAAAATTTTGAACTCCCATTTGCTCTATTTAAATATGAAAGTGGTGGTCCTTGCCTTTTAATTTAGCAGCAGGGCAAGGACAGTTCCAACAAGGAGACTGTTTCTATACATTTGGGGAACTTGAAAGTATGAAAAGATTAGTTTATGCACTAGAAAACAGAAACACCTAATGAAGGGGAGTACATGTTTACTGCTTTCCACAAAGCATGGTATTCAGATAAAAGAAATTGACCTGACCCTCTACTAATTTATATTCCTTTTTACAGACTAGGATGAGAAATAAATATTCATATCTTACCTTTCAGGATAACCACTGGAAGCCTGAGGCAGAGCAATACTTCCACTCCCATTCCAATATATTATAAGCCCAAATTGGCTAACCATTCCAGAGGTATTTCTGCACTTGGCCCGCTAGTCAAACCACCGTGCGCTCCCAGATCTGCACTGCAAGGAGCGGCTTCCGACTCAGAAACGTCTCCTCCTGTGCGGGAGTGCACTGCAGGTTGACTATGTGCAGAGCATAATAAAGTGCTCCACACGTACACCTACCTTAACCAGGCCTGTCCTTTCCTGTTCGTCAATGAACCCATTTCCACCTCTGTGGTGAAGAGGGGCGTGTGACGTACCGTGCAAGGGCACTGGTGCATTGTGAGATGTGTTGGGACCAGCGGGCGTGCATGGCGCATCACCACTGTTCTGGTGACACCACTGTAGCATACGCACTGATACCGGTATCTGGACCGAAGATAGCAGTGCCTGGATATGCATCTGCACTTTTAAGGGTCCAGATGCAATGGGAGATGGATGGTGTGTACTAGTGGACAAGTTCACCATTCCCATCCCCCAGATGAGACAGGAAATGCAAATTTGCCCCAGATTCTGTTATCCCCAGTCAAACTTGGCCAGTAGTAAAAAAATGACAGGAATCAGGAAAACTGGACAAACCTTTCCTGCTACATGTTGTAAAAGGCTGCTGTGGTTAGAAACCTAAATATGTTTTGCAAAAAATAATAAATTGAATACGAACACAGGTCCTAATTAATTACCTCTTGCAGTACTTCCACTATGAAAGGATATAGGTTTTGCCAAGCTCCTGCTGTTTGGCTGGTAATGAGAGCTGCATTGTAAAACAGCTGGAAGCTTGGCCCTTTCTGCACTGAGCTCTAATCTGCAATATATCCCGGGATAGGGCTCTGTTGTCCACAAGCTACTGCACAGTATGGCAGGCCTCACCTGGTGCCTGCAATAGCCTGTGTGAGCATGGGGAAAGCAGGCCCCTATTCTGGGAGGTATCCCACAATAAGGCTAAGTGCAGAAAGGCCACTAGTTGGTTAGGGAAGCTGACTGCAGTGGTTAAAGCAGCGAAATCTATATCCTCGCTCAGGAGTAAGACTTACTGGGAAACAATGACATGATTTACTCTGCCCATTTTTTAAGATTATGCCAAAGTTGAGCAAAAGGAAAGGTATGATGTAAGGCAACTTATATTGATATGGACTGCTAAAGCTGTTTTAACAAGTGTAAGGTTTCTAGACATTAAGGACAAAGCTGAGAGACAACTACAGATCTTTAAAGAAATGAACACGCAAGACAAATGTCTAGCGAGAATAGAGAACTATGCAGTTAAAACAGAATGAAAAGGCCACCTGAAAGCCAAGGCTACAGAAGTTCATGATCTTACAGGAGGAAATAGGGTGCATTTAAAAGTGAGCATTCCCCATTCCACCCAGTTTTCTTCATTCATCCTGGAAAGCCATACTTGTAAGTGTACCATATACAATTGAACTCTTGAATCCCAAACATGGGTTCCTAACTTACAAAATAAATAGATGAATTTATATTTCTGGATTTTAGCTTTATATTGTTATAGTCTGTTTCATCAAGCCATCTTGGACTCAGCAGACGCAGAACACTTTCCCTATAGGAGGACTCTTGACTTGTTTAAAGACTGAATCACTTTCTGGTTGTTGAGATGATGATGTGTTGATTATCACAGCTGGAAAATCCATGTGTAGTTAGCGGTAAGAATTTCAGTTTTCCTTCTTTTTAGACATCGGACATACAGACAGCCCTATGACTATTCATGAGGGGCTTTCTGTGAGCCATTTGTCCGGAGTCCCATGATTCTCCAGCTTATAGTAAAGCAGCATGTTTTAAAAAATTAAAAGTATTAAGGATAAAGAGATGCTGAAGATTCTTCTGTCAACCTATCCCACCCACCCAACCAAAATAACCCTCCAAACCAACAGGGAGATCTCTCTTTCCAAAGAACCTCTATAGTTTCAGCTACCTGTCGGTAACTTTTGGCCATGTATTTAGCATATCCTGCGTGTAGTGTAGTCTAGAACCATACTAGCAGCTCCAAGTAAGGCAGGATCTGACAGGTCTGAGACAACTACATCAACTGTCTGTACCGAGAATAAAGCTCGCTGTCGGATCACGTCTTTGACAGTGTTGACATAATGACTTGCCAAGACACCCGAAAGGATCACAAGGGATGGGTTGATGGTGTGCAGGATGTTCACAACTCCAAGACCTAGAGCTGTTCCTGCTGTGAAGAAAACAGGGAAGGGAAGTCAGAAAGAGTACAGCAGTAGTTACAAGGCAAGGTTGCTCAAGCTGAAAAAATGCTGTCACAGAGAAAGCAGTGCCATGCATATGAACCACCCCCTTCATCTAATATTAATGCCAGAAACTGATTTACATTAGAAGAATGGGCCTTTATGCTTCCTCAGTCTCTGGTTTTCCATCAACAAATATTTGTACAATATGGTTTTACACTATAAAGTGATTTGTGGGAACCAAACTATTTCTCCTTGCTGCAGTTTGTTCTTCCTCTTCCAGTTCACCGCTGCACTCAAGCAGCAACTCATATCACATTCAGTGCCTCACTGCAGCTGAACCAAAAGAAAAAATAAAGAGTGTTTTTCCATGCAATTTGAGCCAAATATCCAGATTTCTTCTCCTTATAGTTTTGTGTCAGTGTTAAACAGCACAGGGGAAAAGAACAGAGGTGCATAGAACTCCAAAGCGTTAACTGCTATCTAAGAAGTTGAGTCAAGTTCCTTGTATCGGTGTCTGGGTGTTTTTCCACTGTCACTAGAAGTACCCATTAAGTATCCATTAATGGATATAAAAATGCCATTATGTACCCATTAATGGGTACTTTTAGTGACAATGGAAAAACACCCTCTGTCTCCAAAAAATAACATCATTAAAGGACTGTTGAACACAATGGCCTAGGTTTGATCTCAGAAGATGTTCATTGACTTCATGGCTGATTAGATTTAGCAAGGAGGGAATCTTCTGGATTTTATTTTATTCTTACCTGTTCTAACAATATTTTCAGCCTTTTCATTTCCCAGTTTAGCTGCCTGAATAAGATGTGCAGCAGTTACTGTCTCTTCCTTTTTGACAGACATTCCACCAATTAGTAATGAATCTTCTGTTTGGATAAACCAGGAAGTAAGAAGAAAGAGATAGGAAACAATGAAAAAAAAAAGAATTATCATAAAACACTACTTGTTACATGTAAGCTTAGGTAGGGAGTACATAAATAGTGTTTAAGAGGAACAAATAGAAACTGTAATGTAGCTTTACATGGATAAAAAACCTTTAACTGTAATGCTTTTCTGACATATCTCCTGTTTGAATATGTAACAACATTCCACATGTATCAGGAGTGATAGATGTAAAAACTTGATTCTAGAAGAAGAGTTGGCTTTTCTACCCAGTTTTCTCACCCATTTAAGGGGGCTCAAAGCAGCTGACAAAGCTTTCTATTCTTCTCCTCACAACAGAACATCCTGTGAGGTAGGTGGGGCTGTGAGAGCTTAGAAGAGAGCTGTGACTAGCCCAGGATCACCCAGCTGGCTTCATGGGTGAGTGCGGAATCAAATCTGGTATTCCCAGATAAGAGTCCAACTCCCTAACCATCTAATGGCCCAACTGTTTCCTGGTTGAATTCCTACTTCTAAAGTACTTAAATAGGTTCTTATTTCTTTTGATTTTTTAGCAATAGGCTTCTCAAAATCCGTCTTAGCATTCCAACCTTGCATTTATTCTGCTCAAATTTGTTTCTTGCTTTTTTCCTTAATAGGGCAAGCTTTCCATTTTTCTAATGATTTTTTTCTAGTTTTTAGTGACTTCCCATACTGCACTTGTAAGCCAGACTGGTGTCCTCTTGGACTTGGAAGTGCCTTTTCTTCTTTTCAGTATGCATTCTAATTGAGCCTTCATTATTGTGGTTGCAAGTTAAGACTCTCAACTTTCCCTTTCAATTTCCTTTTTAATGGTTTCTTCATTTTCAGAAAGTCTCCTTTATGAAAATTTAAAGGTTTCTGTGTTAGATTTTATTATCAATAGTGATGCAAACTACACAATCCAGCATAGTTTTGGAATAAGTATAAATTCATGGATTTTTGGTGTTGCAATAGATTTGTACCTCATATTTAATTTACTTTAATTGTATTATTCCACTAGGTAACACCGTGAAAATTATCTAATAATAACACCCTAATCCTCTGTTAACTGAAAATTAAGGATTACTATTATAACAGAGGATTAATGTTATTGTTGGGATAATTGTCTAGAAAAGGATACAAAGTGACAGTAATGAGTTAATTCTGAAAGCACAAAGTACTTGTGGAAGGTAAAATAAATGCTTGTTTGCAAAAGGTCAAAACTGTAGTGACAAAATAGTTTCCTACATCAGATCCAGATTGGCCACCACCAAGTCAATTTCTACTCATTTGACATTTTTTAAAACTTTCTACTACCTTGCCAAAAAAACAAAAATGAATGGAAAAGTATACATATTAAAATGTTGCAAATTTGTAAGACACTAACTGGGAGCAATCAGTTGACTCAGTGTTTCCCTTGATTTCCGTTTAAATGGGACTTAGTATGTTTATTCTCCCAGTTCCTGTTCCATGGCAAATATCCTGCAAATTTACAACTCTCACCATAACTAAACATTAGCTGAGGCCAATGGAACTGGGGCAATATTTATCCATGCCAGGTTTCCATGCCAACATTAGACACATCAGCAAACTTGTATGAATAGATTCCACCTACCATCATGCAATTTCTTAGCTTCTCTCTGCAAGGCTATTCCAGAAGCATATGCCTCAATACAGCCATGGTTTCCACAAAGGCACTCAGGTCCATCTAGAGCAACCACAATATGACCAAGCTCAGCAGCACAGAAGGAACTTCCATGGATCAATTCATGTTGATGAATGATGCCACCACCAATACCTATAAAACCACAATAATTAATGATAATAGAATACATCCAGTTTGGATAATGGTCTTTTATCTTAACTGATATTCTAGCTGTTTTTATGCATACCACTTCATCAGGCCATAGCCAATCTAGTGCAGCATCCTGTCCCGCACAGTGGCCCACCAATTGCTCCTGGGCATCTCAAGCTGAAGTCAAGGGCAAACCTTCACTTGCTCAAGAATCCCAGCAAATGGCCGAGACATCCTGCCTGCTTCCCCAGCCTGGAAGATGTATCCATTCTAGTAGCCACTGATATGTCTGTCATCCATGAATTTGTCTAACCCTTTCCTAAAGCCATCTAAGCTCGTTGCTGTTACCAACTCTTCTGGCAGCAAATTCCATAGACTCATGACCTTCTGGGTGAAGAAATACTTCCCCAACTCTCCTACCCATCAGCTTCACAGAGTGCCCCCTGGTTGTAGTGTTGTGTGAGAGAAAACAGATCCAATAAATGCCACTTTTAGCTCTATCTATGTGGAACCTTCCATGTTGATAGGGCCAGGGCAATGGAGGAACTGAGGGCATCAGAGAGGAAAGTACCCACACTGCACCTCTCTCTCTGGCACTGAAGTCTCCTAATTGTGCCAGATTTCATCTATACTATGAATTCATCTTCCCTGTCTTTTACAACAAATAGTTTATGTGGCTTCATAGATACCTGTACCAGTGATGAGGGTTACGAAATTTTCCACTCCTTTCCCATGCCCAAATTTTCTCTCTGCCAGAGCTGCACAGTTGCCATCATTATCTACCCACACCGGTAAATGTAAAGCATCTGATATTGGAGTCCGCAGATCAACAGAGTTCCATTCCTGAATAAGTTTTGTAGAATGAAGAACAACTCCTTCTCGTGGATTTACTCGTCCTCCTGTAGATATACCTGTGACCCAAAAGTGGGGGAGAGGGGAGAGAAGCAAAAACATAGCTGAAGCTAATTTGCTACAAGTCTTGTCACTTTTTTGTCTTACAAAAGCTACAGTTGGCAAGAATTGTCTAACGGACGTAAAGAACTATTATCATTCAAGAACGTAAGTTTCTCTTTCAGTTTATTTTAAAGAAATAGTTGTCTTCGTGTTACCATTTGAATTCCATTCCCTTTGACGTTCTCACACGGGGAGGGGCAGGGGAGACTGAAAGGCCAAGGAGACCAGCAAGAATCTTCCAACTCACTTTAACCCTGGGTATTGCACTTGGAGTTAGGCATACATGGGGTGTGCTTCATGAAGCATGGAGCACTAGGGGTGGAGTGAAGCACTGTTCACTGACATGAAGGAACAACTTCACAGGGTGGCCCCAACTTTGTCTAAGGCAGTGGTTCTCAACCTTCCTAATGCCGCGACCCCTTAATGGAGTTCCTCATGTTGTGGAGACCCCCAACCACAAAGGCGGAGTAGCTGGGAGATGGGAGGGAAGGGTGGAGGGAGACTCGTCGCGACCCCTCTGAAAGGGTAGTTCGACCCCCAGGTTGAGAACCACTGGTCTAAGGCATTTTCAGAATGCATTCACATAAGTGAACAACATTTCTTCTCAGAAGGCCTCAGAGAAGTTGGCAGCAATAGGAATGTACCAAAGCTTTCCATCCTTCATTAGTGACAACCTGCTCCATCAGGGACCCCACCACCACCACCCACCCCCAGATAACTTGCTGACACCCCTGTCTTACTGTGACAGGGAGCATGTGCTCCAGAACTATGCAGCCAAAGGTTATCTCCACTGAAAGAAAGTGATCAAGCCTGTAATGCCTAGAGGGCAATTTCTAGGCTGTTGCCTTAAGCATCTTGTAAAATGAAGCATCCTTGGCAAACACTGCATGAGTAGAAGCTCATCTCATGGCTGAAGCCACTGCCAGGACTGCTGGAGAAGGGAAACTGGGTTGATGGATCATCCCTTGCTGAGGAGGGGCAGCCACCAGCCAGCTGTGTGAGAGGAGTCTGGATTTGCCTGGGTATGGGTACAGTAAAGACCCAGACGGCAAGGTCTTCTGTTAGGCTGTGTAGGCCAAAGATCTAGGTTTGACTCTTGGAGACCTCCCAGAGCCTAGAGTCCATATGCTACTGAAGGTAGACAAACCAGCATTTTGGTAGGAAGAATTTCCCTAACCTGCTCAAGCTGTGGCATGAAGAGCCACACTGTGAAAATGGCATGCATGTTTTCTTTTAATGTGGACAGCGCCACCTATCAGTTGCAAGACAAAGCACAGAAGATTAACCATATTGTAGCCAACTTTCTGAGCCCATCTGAGAAAAGGTGGCTGCAAGTGGCCCCTCTCCTCTAGGAGTCAAACAAAGGCTGGGGGGTAACCAGGAACAGATTGAGCTGTGCTAAGTGTGCAACTTACTGTACGGCTCAGTTCCAAATGGCTTTTTGAACACTTCTGTGTTTTACCTAACTCATGTGTAGTTGACAACTATAAATGTATGTTATTAGCTTTTCCACTAGTCTTTTGGCTTACAAGCAGCTCTAGGGATTACCCAGAAGACTCTGCTGGCTAGGCTGTCAATATTTTAAAGGTAAAAATTATGCAATTTGAGATAGTGGAGTTGTTTTGTATTCCACTTGTTTTTAATCTCTGAGGCCAACTGTACATGGCATTTCCCTGATTTCTGCAAGGATTTTTCCCCCAGGGGTAGCCTAAAATTGCACTACATGATCATATTTTTCAAACAAAATCTATAAAAAAAATCCTACTCTCACCTGGCTGGGGTCAAATTTACTCTACTAATACTGATAAGAGTTGCCAAAACAGAAACATTTATATGTTATCAAAGAACAGAGTAATGAAATGTTTGTTCAACTTACCCACACCTAGAATTCTGCAGTTCAGATTCACTGCTTCTGAGGCAGCCTCTATGCACATCTTAAGGATCAACTCTATTCTGTCCTCATAGGTTTTGGGGTTTAGCTGGGTATATTTCTTAACTATTTCACCCTAAGTGAGGGGGGGAAATCCAGAATAATCATGTATTTTTCACATCATTCTCCCCTGTACTTTTACCACATCTTTTAAAATTCCAACTGCTCTGCTAGAGGCCACTTCTCCCTATACTGTTGTACCAGCAGCAGCTCAAAAGAGGAAACCGGGGGCACTCCTGCAATTCAGTTCTTTCATGGAGATTAGCGGGAAGATGCACCATTATACCACTGATTTGATGTTCACATGTCTTCTCACTTCTGGATCTTCTTTTGTTCATCAAATGCCTAGTGGCTTGCATTCTGATTCCCCAAGCATAATGATTCTGCTGCTAAATGCCAGATCAGTTCCTAAGAAAGCTGCAGTCACTCATGACTTGACTGTGGATGAGGGTGCTGTAGCATGTGCTACTGAAACCTGGGTGGCGGAAACGGATGGAGAAGACCTGGCCATGGTTTTGTGTTTTTTTTTTCAGTGCAACACCAGCCTAGGGTGGGGGAGCTCCTGCTGTTTACAGAAACATCATTTTACTCATCTTTAAACCTCACCACTGACACTGGGCCAATGAGGTAAACAGAGGATGGAGTTCACGTATCGCCCACCTGCTGCCCAACAGTTTCTCTGACCAAGCCTGTGGAGAACCCTAAGACACTTGTTTTGGAAGACTTCAACATTCACACTGAGACTATCTTTTCAAGGCTGGTTTGGAACTTCATGGCCCCTATGACAGCCATTGTACTGTCTCAGGTAAGGTCAAATCGGGTCATATTCTCTTTTTTTTTTTTTGGTTTGTGAAGGAGGGAACTAAATATGGGGGGGAGGGATACTGTTACTCTGCGGACATGGACAGAATCATCCAGTTAGGTTTCGTGTTCAAACAGTACTTCCCTCCTACAGATGTGGAGGAACCTATTAAGATGGTCCATTCTCAGGGACTTACAGAATCTGAGGGATTCCTGAATTCTTTGGGGAAATTCCCAGAAATCAAGTGGGATATTTCAATGGATTCAAGAAGTAGTTAATGTATCTGAGTGTGACTGTCAGCATTTAGAAAGGTAGTGATTTATGGTCCTGAAAAATCCATTCTGGATATGGAGGTTTATTCCAAGTACCATCAACAAGATCTAAATACACATTTCGTGGGCAAGGGCTCTGGAGAGAGTAGTGGCCATCTAGTTACAGGTATTAGTGGATAAAGCTGATTATCTTGACTCATTTCAATCTGGGTTCATGCCAAATCTGCTATGCCCATCTGTCCTTTCTTTTCTTTGACCTCAGATGCATACAGGATGAGGACCTTCTTATCTTCTTCGCCTCTGGGACAGGAAAACCCAATCTAGTCTAGATACCTCCTTCTGAAGACAGCAGTCCCATCCTGGCACAGACAGGACTGACAGGCAAGGGAGCTGCCACCAAGAAAACAGTGGACAGTCCCATGACAGGAGGAGAACACCCGTGACGCTCTATGCTGTCACAAAGGGGGGCAGTCTTGTTACTGAAAACCCGAGCATCCATCCTCTGTCTTACACAACGATGTGCCCCAGCAATTCACCCAGCTCCACCAAGTATGGATGGGGAAGTGCCAAAGCCTGAGGCAAAGCCCCAGCTTCTCTGGAGTTAGCTGGGGGATTTGCCTCAGCATTAGTGTCACTTACAAGCTCAACAAAGTTCCTGAACACAAACCTCCAGTGACCTCAACACATAGGCCCTCAGAGAGAGCTCTGGACTGGAGGGAGTCCAGGCTGCCATTTAATATGGTGAAACTAATATCATATATCT
>MTQE01002560.1:12715879-12736162 GCA_014337955.1 Aspidoscelis marmoratus | reverse complement strand
GGTACTTAATGGGTACTTCTAGTGACAGTGGAAAAACACCCTATGTGGGAGGTCAAGGAACTGGGGTTGGTGCTGATATATTTATTTACATTTACAACCTGCCCTATAACCCGAGGTCTTAGCACAGGTTACAACAATTCAATTACAAAAAGGCTTTAGTCACATCTTCACTATAAACCTTCTTCATCTTCTATCCATTTTATTCGTGGACTTTTTACCCTCTGTTTGGACTTTTCAGGGTGGAAAGTCAACAAATAAAACAGACAGAAATGAGTGTTGTGATTAAAAGATGGACAAAGGAAGGCTTAAAGTGAAAGTGTGACCATGACCCAAGAATTCAAAGCCATTAAAACAATACACAGTAGTCAGAGAAGGAAGAGAACTGCCTCAGTCAAAGGCTCCTCAGGTCCCACCTGGAATGAGATTACAAACTTTCCCTTTATCTATTCAGAAATTAGGAGTCTGTCCTTGCATGCTGTTTTCTAACGGTAAGCATGAGGCTGTTTGCCCCTAGATATCACTTGTTTGGAAATATAAACCGGAAGAAGGTTACAGTTGTGATGTTCTGTGTGGACTTCCCACATGAATCTGGCTGACAATCTTGAGAATGGGACTTAATACAGAAAGGCTATTCTTATTAGGGGTTGGCACAAATGCATTTTTTGCATTTGAATTCGAGTTAAATTGAATATTTGATTCAATCTGAATTTTAAAAATCCGATTTGAATCCAGATTATCTGAATCCATACATTTGGAAATCCAATTCAAATTTGAAAATACAAATGTTGACAACATTTGTATCCGATTTTCAAATTTGCATGCATCCCATTTTCATCCCGCATTATAAGCACAAATAAACATGATATTCGCATGCAATATATATGAGGATCTATTCAGCCGAATTATTCAAAAATCCGTATCGGATTTTCAAAAATCCAAAATTTGTTTAAATGTTTAAATTCGGATTTTTGAAAATCCGATTCGAATTAAAATGTTGACATTTGACAGATTCGAAGCAGATCTTTGAATTTTCAAATATCCGTACACATCCCCAATTCTTGTGATAAAGAGTATTCTTCTTTTACTTATGAATCTAAAATACTCACAAAACAGCTTGTGAATTCACCCCCCAAATACAGCTGCTGCAAGTAAGGATGCATTTCTAAACCAGGCTCTACTTCATGCTACAAAAACTCTTGTTATTCTTTATGATGCCATGGTCGTTCTAATACAATACCTGTTTCTCTCCCTATCTGGCGTGTCCCAAGGTTGATGACAGGTGTACCAAATGCCCCAACTTCTCGTACACCGCAGCTGCTGTTCCCAATCATACAGCCAGCATGAGCCACCAACTGAATGAACTGGTCAAATGGAACGTGCTTTACAGCTCTGAAGTTTGGGTGGTGCTCAATACCCTTCTTCCTCATTACACGGACCATTTCTTTGCTCCCTGTTAAACAGCAATGAACAAGAGGCAACTGAATTTTGGTGATGTAACAATGTATGTAGTAGCTACGAAGCCAGGTGTCACTACATACCAGATTATAAAGTTTGATCAACAGGCAATTAGCTTCTGCCAAAGACTAACATGATGTAAATGAGAAGATCATATGCCACCTCTTGGTGGGCAAGAAAAAATGCACCCATATAACTCAGATGATTAGCTTTTAATAATATGTCAAGGTGGCACATACATAAGTAAAACAACCCAACAGACACAACGATCACAGATCCAGCTGGTTGTAATTACTAGTGCATTTAACATTCCGGTTTTCAGTTTTAAGCAAAGACAACCAACAAGTTCAGCTCAACTGCACAGGTACATCTGTGTAGTTCTGTTTGCTAAGTACAGGAGTAGTTTGCTGCTACCTTTTTCTAGGGAGATGCCAAGGCAGAACTTTGCATCTTCTGAATGTAAAATACATACTCAAGACAGCAAACAAGGGCAATTCTGGTATACTAGCTCAGCAAGCATACTAGGAGTCTCCCGTCCACATGCTGGTACAGTCTAAGGAAGGTCCCAGGTGGGAGGGAAATTTTAGTACACTTGTTGGTTCAGTATACCAACCACTGCAGAATCACTCCAACAATTACTGTTAAGCACTTTTAACATCTGGTCAGTTGATCTAAATCTGAAAGTGAAATCCATGTTCCACTTTTTATCACTAAAATAAGTTTGGACGTGATCTGAATTTTAAAGGCTCACTACTTATTTTGGAAAGCTACACAGTCCCAAGAACTGATTATGCAGAATAAAAACATGAAGTTTAAGATCTGTAATATCACAACTTTTAGAGTCACTGAATATTAATTCATCTCACCTGCATCAATATTGGGAAATAATACCAAGGTCCTTTTGTTAAAAGAGATTAGGGCATCCAAAGTCAGTTCAAACATCTTTATGGAATGCTTAATATCTGTGGTCACTGGATGCTGTAATGCAACTATATAATCCTTTGGTTTTACATCTTCACCTATCAAAAACAAGAAAGCAGAACAATTCTTTCTTAGGGAAAAAACTGCACACACACATACACTCAGAAAATATTTTATTTAAAAAAATACTTCTGTACTCATAAATGGCATATTCATTTCAAAATCATTCATCACTAGGCAATTCCTTGCACTATCTGTCAGCTCACAGAGGAAACCTGACTGAGATCTATTGATGCAGATGCTGCAATGCCACTAAGGTTTGACCCCAACAGTGCCATAAAGGCAGCCACCGCCCTCACCTGTAGATCAGAAGGAGAATTACACAGAAGCTGATGCCAATAAGAAAGCAGAGTGGCAGCATTTGATGTCACTTATGCTTGAGCTGCCCCCAGACAAAAAGCTTTGCAATTCAATGCCATATGAGGAGACCCCATCAGGCTGCTTTGTTATTTTTCCCCAAGCTTTTTAGTTGCCTTCATAACAATACTGCAATCTTTTGTCACTGTTGAACCTATCAGCTGCCCTATCAGCTGCCCTATCAGCATTATAATCAGGGCTATCACTATGCCTCATCAGGAGTTTGCAGATAGCAGGGGCTAAATTAAACTTCCTCCCCAGCTAATTATGGACATCACAGACAAGAATCAGATTATTACCCTTTTTAAAAATCACTAACAGAATCAGTGCTGCTTGTTGACTGAGGCTATAGACTGCTGTCACACAGCAGAAACAGAATCATCCCTTCTGCATTCTTTGCTCACTGCAAAATTATTTCATGGTGAAGGCAGCAGCAGCAGCCTTAAAGGTACTCATTGTCAGTGCTGCTTAGTAAGTGAAGGCCGAGAGGCACTGTAAATATGCAGAACTGAAACTTCAACCCTCTTCAAGAGATAGGTAGCTAGTTAAGGAGTTAAAAAGAAACTACATAGCAAGCATCAGTCTTCCTTATAATGTGAAACCAGTAAGGAGCTGCTCTCCCTTGCAGAGGACATGGAAAACAATAGCCAGCAATCAAGGTAAGCCTACAATTCACACCTTGAAAACAGTAAATAATGAAGTGAAGTTTTTTTAAAAAAAACTTTTAACCATCCCAGAGCTCTTGCCAATAGCACTATTCAAGGTACAAGGTGATTTTAGAAGAATGTTTGGAAGGAAAATGATGAGTCTCATATGGCAAAAAATACAGTGCACATATTATACCTACCTAACCACATGTGGATAATACTCATATAGTCCTTATTTTTGGCAGACAGCAGCTTATCATATGAAGGGCAACCTGCAAGGAGGATACGATCATGGTCTTCACACATAGATATCAAGTGCTGCTCTGCACTTCTTGTACAACATACATGGTAATGAGCCAGCTTTGTTATGGCATGCCTAATGGAATCATCTATGGTCCCACTGACTTCTCCACCTTCAATATGAAGAATTCGAATGTTCATTAGGGCTGCAGATGTAGCGAGCGCCAGAGCATCAAACCTATCTCCGTGTACTATCATTATGTCAGGCTTCAGACGATTGAGGACATCCGGCAGCTTCACTAAGGCAAGTCCTACAGATTCTACCATGGCTGCTTCATCTTCTCCTCTCACTATTGTGTGTAACCTCGTGTGGATATCAAAGTCATCCTGTTCAATCATACGGTATGTGTTACTAGAAAGAAAAAGGA
The DNA here is from genome assembly GCA_014337955.1 of Aspidoscelis marmoratus. NCBI lineage: Eukaryota > Metazoa > Chordata > Lepidosauria > Squamata > Teiidae > Aspidoscelis > Aspidoscelis marmoratus. The sequence goes on along the minus strand of MTQE01002560.1, from coordinate 12,732,054 downwards.
ACGGAAAAAATTGAATCTGCACCAATACATACACTGACACTACTATATTTTTCGGACAATAAGTCCGACATCAGGGCCATTTTTAATTCAGATCTAGGCTTGTGCATTAAAGAGTTTTGTACATTTCTTGCAGAATATGAAGGCTGTGTTTTTAAGGATCAGCACTTCAAATTTTTACCCTGCTCCTTAATTCTGAATGATAACCCAGGTCTACTGTTCTTAAGGCTATGCAGATGTGAACCCAGGATACAGATAGCCTGATGTTAAGAGCTACACATGCTATTTATGGCTGTGGCCACACTCAAGGTTTAATCCAGCTTCAGTCCACTTTCAGTGTAGAGAATACGTCAGCTAAGTAGCAAGCTGTTTTCCTTCAGTGTTAGATAACTTAGAAAATTCCCCTTTGGGATAGATAACGTGGAAAGAAAATTACTGGTCACTCTGCTGATGTGTTTTCTTGCTCTGAATATGGACTGAAGCTGGATTAAAAGAGTGAACAAAAGACTCATTTAAATTCATGGGATTCAACTCCTTCTAGACTGTATTCAATAATCCTGATCTGCTTGAGTAATTGTGTAAATACTCAAAGGAGAATTAATTCTGCATCATCTAATTATCTTAGAACGTCCCTCTTCCACCCAGAGCAGTATGTCAGGAAAAAAAAAGTACATACTACCTTACCCATAGTCATCGATCAGGTGAGATCCCAGCACAACAACGTCCAACTCAAAAAACTGTGGTTCTGCTTTAATGCCAAACATAATTGGAGCCAATTTGGAATAATCAGCCCGGTTGCAAGTAGCAACGCAAACCCGAAGTTTCCGGTTGTTCCCATTCTTCTCCATTACTTGCTTTTGTTTCTTTTTAGAAAGGTTCTTGAAATAGAGTTCCTGAAATGCAGAAAATGAGAAATCACCACTCAGGCATTGCAGCATTTAAACCACAATGATCACTGTGCAATTTTGAACTAGCTGGCTGCTCTCATTCCAGCCTTACTGCAAAGAACAGAAAGTGGATGAGTGTCAGGAAGTGTGGTGTGCTTCATCCCCAAATTCCTTGGAGAAAGAACAGAATAAAAGTGCAACAGTAAGATACGTTCTGCAGAGGAGTGGCTATGGGAACTGGGGCATTTATTTTATACAGCTAGAGTTTACTATTTTATAAATAGACTAGACTACTGTAATGCACTCTACAAGGGGCTATCCTTGAAGATGGTTCGGAAGCTGCAGCTAGTGTAGAACGCAGCAGCTAGATTGCTGACTGGCACAGCTGGCCAGATGCATATCACGACAGTCTTAAAAGAATTGCACTGGTTGCCGCTTTGCTACTGAGCCCAATTCAAGGTGTTTTTACTTATAAGGCCCTAAATGACTTGGGCGCAAATAGTTGAAGGAACGTCTATTACCATATAGACTTGCATGTGCCTTAAGATTTGGAGAGGCCGCCCTCCTTGTTGTTCCACCACCTTCAGCAGCAAAGGGAGTGGGCACTCAGGAGAGGTCCTTCTCAGTGATGGCCCCTAGACTATGGAACAGTCTCCCCCTTGATTTGCATCTATCACCTTCACTGTACATGTTTAGGAAGACAGTGAAGACACACCTCTTTGCCCTGGCCCTCGGTTAAACGGACAGATAACAATAATGATGTTAAATGATGTTTGATTTTAGATATTACTCGCCCAGAGACCTCCCGGTATAGGGCAGGATAAAAATGTAAATAAATAAAAATAAAAATAAATAAAATATTTGGGCTTTTTTGTTTTGATTGGATATGTTTGCTGATCCACCCTTTGGTGGAAGGGACATTATAAATCATCATCATCAAAGTTTAGTAGTAGATAACGCAACTAAAAAGCAGAGGGTCGCCAGTTAAATCCCTAGCCTCTACCCATTAGCAGGCAACGGCAAACCATGTCTGTTTCTCTGCTAAAAAAACTGCAAAGAGATGCCTATGGAATCAATAAAAAACAGGCCCTGACTCAGTAGCACACAACAACAACACAAAGGTCTGCATGGAGCCACAATGGTGCTATGGATCAGCCTCATAGTGCAGAGGGCACACATCTGCATGCTCCTGCTGCACCACATAGGTGATCTACGGGTGCAAGCTGTACATGATAGTGTTAAAGAGATTTAAAAAATGTCTATGCCACTTCCCACCCTCTTTCCCCCTCGGCATTATCATCTGAAGTGACTCCCATGGCCATGTCTTGTGCTTTGCAAAAAAGCCCTGAGTGGAAACTAAAGTTCCCCAACTTTGATGTTCTTGTCACTGGCTGAAGCAGCGATCTCTGATTACTGTGCTGCACCCATTATTGTCAACACTGCATCTGAATGTCCGATTTACAAAACAAAACTGTATATTCCAGCATAGCTTTCTGAATGCAATTTGACAAGCAATGCTGAAAGAACATATGTCGGACACTGTTGATAAAAGACCCACACAGCAAATGCTTCTCAAATTCAGATCAGTTACTGTGAAGACAGATACATTCAAGAAAAGGAAGAGCAACGTATCTCTATCCGAGAAAGAGATAATTAGGTGAATAAATGAACAGGGTGAGAACTCAAATTCTGTACACCCACAACTAAACAGTCATGGAACCCAATCAATTGCACCACAGAATTGTACAGCTAATTGTTTTTGTTAATAAATATTTTCAAAGACAGAGGCATATTATGCCATCATAAATATTCCAGCAACTGAAGCCACCATGCAATACTCATCATTTCATTTCCATGGTGTATCAGGCTCCCTCACTGTATGTATTTAGATCTCTGGTGAATTCACACCTCTTTATCCTTGCCTTTGGCTGATGAAACAGCAGCCTCTCCTAATGCAGGCATTGTCACTGTTTTAGCTAACTTATAGGATCTGTTTTCATAAGGATTTTATTGTGACCTGCCCTGAGACCTCTCAGGGATATAAATGCAAGTGTAAATAAATCATAATAGCAGCATAACCGAATAAAACAAGTTATGTTTTTAAATAGGCCTCTGTGGTGTCCAACTAGAAAAATCATATACATTTCCTAAATGTGCCTAAATTTCCTAGGCATCTATTCCAGTGGTTCTCAACCTGTGGGTCGTGACCCCTTTGGGGGTCCAACTACCCTTTCAGAGGGGTCGCAACGTCTCCCGCCTTCCTGCCCCATCCTCATCCGAGCTGCCCCACCCGTTGTTGGGGGTCTCCACAACATGAGGAACTGCATTAAGGGGTCACAGCATTAGGAAGGTTGAGAACCGCTGATCTATTCAATTATTATCAGTTGAAACTGTAGGTACTCTACCTGCCTACAATGCCAGTGTGTTGGAAGCTCAATGCTTTATTTCAGGAGCAAGCTCAACAAATTGATGGCTGAACATTTTGGTTTTCACTTTGATAGAAGTTAACAGCTTCCTACAGATTCTGAGTAATTTCTTACATAAGCACAGATGTAACATCATTCTCTTTTATGAACAGCGTTAATGCTCCATAAAGACAATGGATAGTTCCCAAATGTTGGTGGGACATTTGCTTCAAGAAATGATGTAGAAACTCTGTACAGTATTTCAATACGCAGACATCATATGACTGTTTTCAGATACATAGGGAGTCGCTTTCAGGTACAAGTCCTCACCATCTCAATTAACCATGTCTGGGCTTCAAAAAACAAAAAAATAGTCACAAGTTACAAATATCAATTTCCTTCTTCAGCTGTTCTTCCCAATCACTAATGCTGAAGCACTTTTTGAAAAGACTACTGTTAACTCTGGGATCTTTTCCCAAAAAGCAAGGCTGACATTTCTGTTCTTAAAAACCTGAAACCTGTTGCTTTTTAATGCCAAGTGGAAAGCATGCACCTGTAAGTGGCCTGCTTCCTTCTCCAACCTCCCAGTAAATACTCCTAAAATTGCAAGCATTTTATTTCAAAAACAAGTGGTATGTGATCTTCTTCATGCTAATGACCTTTTGTACTTCACTTTTGTTCTCCTCTTTCAGCACCAAAATGTTATTTTAAGTTATAGATGTATTTTAAATCTCTATCAACCTGCTGATATGAATATTGATAGCCCTGTTTTTTAAGAAACAAGAGCAGCAGAAGTATCATTTATTATACCTTGAAGGTTAAATAAAAGTCTCACACCCTGTTTGCCACAACAAAAAAAATTAGGGCCTTTTCATACTTGGCCTTTGGGCAATGGCCTAGGATTGCTTCAGTGTGAAGCATTCATACAGCACAGAGCAGCTTCTGACCGGGAGCAGCTCAAAGCATGTGGAACCACCATCCGTACTCTTTGATAGCCATGGAGCATTCAAATGTGCTCCACAGCTACCTTAGAAGCGCTACAGAGGCTCCTAGTTAACTCCCAGACTCAAGCCTTCACATGTACTTCTCTGCAAAGGCTGTATGAGAATAGCCTGGCTGTATAGTCGCAAGCTACATCACCCAGCCGCCACAGCAACAGCTGAAATACATGGCTATTGCTTGCCAACTAGTTTACTCCGGGATGCCAGCATTCAAAAGCTAGGTAAGTCCTGGGGAATGTAGGGATGCAAGCCAGTCCCACCTCCCCTGGTTCACGAATGTAACAAAAGCTTCCTATGAATGTTCCAAAGCATCTGACTCAAATTTGAATGTCAATCTCTAAATGTGCCAACATTAGATTCAAATTTAAATGTCCGAATTCGGACAAATTTTGAATGTTACAAATATTCACACACATCCCTAATAAAAGGTACTCTTTAAAGCTGTTTTCTGCTGCTGTTGAGATGGAACTGGCCTTCAAAGTGCAAACACTGGCTCCCATCCCTGATCTTCACTTCTTTGGGACAATGAGACTTTATTGATACCTAAACTACTACTGCTACATTAGGAGCAAGCGCAGCACGACCTACTTCTAGGAAACTGTGTACTACAGTCTAAATTAGATCATAACCTCTAGTTGATTACACCACAAAGACTTCTTATCCACAAGCAGAACATTTTAATCAAATGGCTTTTCCATCCTCCTACATTTACATTTGTCATTAAATAAACTAAGCAACATTTATCGCATGAATAGTTTATAGTAGACATTATGTCATTTGGAGACCAGTACTGCAGAGCAGTTGCAAACTATTCTACAGTAGTCAACTGGAAGGTAGATTTTCTTCTAGATTTAAGCAAACCAAAGTAGGCTGATTTAATTATCCGACTAAATCAAGATTTTGCTAGTCTACAATATAAAAAAACTCAAGTTACCTGAACTAATTTGTGGTTTTACTTTCTTTTAGTACAAAACAAACCCTTACCTTTGTCTTCTAACAAACCAAAGTGAAAGACCCAATATTAGCTTTTGCTCATATTTGCATTAGATTTAGTCCTCCACCCCTTCCATGGAACTGACTCAGGAATCAGAATTAACTCATCGATCACCACCATTAATATTGTCAGATTTTTCATTTGAAAAAAGCAAGGTAAATACAAGAAAATTGCAGGTAAGGCAGAGGTCCTGGCTGGAATGGTCTACAAAGACCATTCCAAGTTAGTTCATTTCAGGATCAGTCAGGGCCATCCACACACTGAGTGCAGAACAGTCTCATTCCTGCTCAGCAGCACCAGGAGTGCAAATGGCCATGTTCCAGACAGGCCTTGTGCCTGGATGTTAAGATGCCCCGCCCACCCCCAGTAGTGATTGTGCAAGGAGACAGCATGTATGTTGTGTAAAGGTGGGGTGAACCAGGTCAGGACACAACACTAAGTCCCATTCACACTGCTCCCGATAGCAAAGGGCAGCTTGTGGACAGCTGTTACTTTACCCTCCACTCCAGGCTCTGGCATTTCTGGGTGAGCAGCCAACTAAGCCCAGCTTCTCCCCAAAATACAGAAAAGTTTGACTCCCGTGCCATTACAGAGCATTGTTCAGAACACTACTTCAAGTAACTAGGCCCATTGCCGTATCCATAACTTCAACATCTGCAGAAGTTTCATATCAGAAGCTAAATTTGCAAAACAATGTTCCTGAAAAAAAGCAGGATTGGAAGTGAGAAGGAAGGTCAACAGTGGTTCACAAAGTGTTTCTGCAATAGTACTAAGACAAGGAGAAAACTCCATTGGAAGCCTCTTTTTGATCATCATACTGAACCTCACTTCAGTCTTCACTGGATCAAAATCCAAGTCTCAATCTGTGCTCCGTCCATCTTTCCCCCCTCGCTTCTTTCCTGGCATACAGATGAAGTTAATAGTAGGTCACCTTCACCAACGATATGGCATTTGGTGATAACAGTCACATGGATAAAACCTTGCAAACGTCAATAACAAAGACATGCTGATGCAGTGTAACTAACATGATGCCCTGCTACTGCAAAGTTTCTAAGGGCCATCTACACCTAAGTTTTAATCTGGCTTCAGTCAACTTTCAGAGTAAATGAACACAAAAGCAAAGTGACATGAAGCCTTTTCGCTAGAACATGTTGGGATGGAGCATTCGCTTCTCTGGGCTGGTGGCTCTGTTCTGGGCCACCCTGCCCAGTTCCAACACGTCTACACCGTCCTGGTGCACTCAGCCCGCCCCAGCACGTTCCTAGCTGTACCGGAGGGAAAGCATTTGCACGCTCTCCCTCCATGACAGCTGGGCCCCTCCCCCAGCCTCCTCCCATTGGGTCCCTTGGAGCTAGGGGTGGAAAGCCCTGGTGCCTCCCTTCCCTGGGGGGGGGGCAGGACTTGTGAGTCCTGGGACGGCCGTTTGGCCCAAACACTTCTAAGACCATTTTCCATCCGCACATAGGTAGGTAAAAGATGCATTTGCAATGTGTCCTCTGCCTGCCTGTGCGGATGGAAAACTGTCTTAAGACGCATTCGGGCCGAAGCGCTCTACAGCATTTTTGCTGTAGTGCAAAGAGGCCTAAGCTGTCTTCCTTTGGCATTATCTAACTCAGAACATCCACCTTTGGGTTAAATTATACAGAAAGAAAACAACTAACTTTGCTGATGTGTTCTCTCAATGTGAAGGTAAACTGAATTAATGCTTAGGTGTAAACGGACACTAAGCCAGTTTCCACCGGCTGGAAGAATGGTACCACTTGCAAAGATGTCAATCTTGTGGCATTCAAGCAATTCAGATGTGAATATTTGACATTCAGAAAGTACAACTTTTTTTCTAAGGACACACTTCCAGCTTTTGAAATCACAATTTGAAGTGGAGGTTCTTGAAATGTTCAGTCCTTTTTACAGCTTGTGACAATGGCTTGGTGTTCTTGGAAAGATTTCTAACAGAACAACCATTGTTAAGAGGTCAGAAACCAAGAAGCAACTTAACAGATAAGCAGGATGAAAATTGAAATACTCCCGACAGCTCAAGGAGGCTTAATTTTTAGCAATGTTGTTTTAAACATTTCTATATGCCTATTTCTTGAGAACACTCGGTGTCTTAACAATAGCAAATCTCACAGCATCAACCTGTGATTCAAGAGATCAGAGGCACATTTCCAGTCTCTCCCTTTCCTATCTGGAAAGTGAGAGTTTCCACTGCATCTGAAAAACAATAACACTGACTACTTTGAAATATATAACTACTCTGCAAAATGGATGAAGATAATCTCTGAAGTAACTAACCACATAATTTTATGCTTTAGGAGACATTTTTATAAAGCATTCCTATCTACTATCTACTTATTATATATTAAAATCATTTCTATACTTTCCCCATTAAAAAACCCTCAAAGCCATTTACATCTCTTTTGACTGTATCATAATGAGAATCCAGATTCTGTTCCACGTAACACTATCTAGTTATATGGACGTTCCCTGTGTGTGAATGGTTACTTTCTTCTTTGAGCTACTGAGTGTTTAATGTCCAGCGTTTTACATGTGTGGTCATGCTTTTGCTTTTAATTTCTTCTGTAACCCACTTCAAAAATTTTAAAATGAGAAGCAAAATATAAATGTTTTAAATAAATGATAAAAATAGCCCTCTCTCCCCACTATATGCTTCTTTCTGACAATATAATGGATGGTTCAAACCACTAAAGAGGTTAGGAAATAGGAAAGTTCAGACTAAAAGAAGCCTATTTTGCAAGTATTTTGAAAAAAGTACCCCACAGTAAATCAAGAAGTAGTCAGAAGATAGGGGAGGAAACTGGATTAATTAAGCTATTGGACTGTGCAGATCTGAGTTAAAAGAACAGCTGGAAAAATTAAAAACAAATAAAATACCTCCCTAGCTCAGCCAGATATTCTGCGTCAGAAAAGGCGAACAAAAGTGTTTCTACTTACTCAGCCTGAAATAAGGAAAAAGTCTCCCTGCCCTCCTGAAACAAAACATTTACCTGTCTACAAGGAAGTCTTTTACTGCCAAAGGGAAGGGAAAATGAGTATTTTCTTCCTGTCCAGGGTTGGGGAGAGAGGTGAGATCATCTGCCTCACCTGGCCCAGTGGAGCTAAAAGGAAGTCTTTACTATCGCCTCATGAGACACAGGATACGAAACAGTATGTTTACAAAGGTTAAGAGAAAGGAGTATCTTAACCTTATCTAGGGTTAAACAAGAGACAGATCACCCATCTCTTATACACTACTCAGCAAGAAACAGGACTTATTTCTGGTCCCTTCTGCACTTACCTCTTTGTAATCAGAAACAGCCAGGCACACTGGTCAAACCACAGGAAGGCGTGGTTTGGAACAGAGCACTCTGCATGACAGTGTTGATCCAGACTAGCTCTTGCACCAGTCCCAATGCTTGCATCAGCTTTAGGACCAGCTTCAAGGGCTAGGAATGAAAACTCCTAGTCACGGGGCCACGAGGAGACCCATTTCAGCAGCATGCTTTGGTTCCAGTGCGGATGGTGCCTACTAACGTGCAGACCAACAAGGCCCAGAAGAGGACTTCACAACACCTTATTACAGACTAACAGTGAGTGCGAAAAGGACCTTTCACCGGCCCTGAACATAGCAGAGGAAGCAAGATCTCAACTCTGACTCTAGTGGTTCAGCAATAGAAGGGCTTTAGGAGGGGCAAAAAGAAAAGGTCCATGTGATTACAGCAACCAGTCTGATCTTGTCCCCAAAGCCAAAAAGGACCTTCTGAGAGTTCCATAAAGTAAGTCTCAGTGAGGATCGAGAACTGGTCTAGGAACTTTCTTGGAACTGCATTACCACATGAGCTCACAGTGCCCTCGCTCAGCCTCTTTCTAACCTTCCCCTGCTGCTTCTGCCTGGCCTCCACCCTCAGTTTTCTAGTGCCTGTCCCCATCTTTTATGTTATGGAGGAGATGCTAAGGATATCTTTCCAATATTTCCACTGACATATATATGTACTCGACCAAAGGGCTTTAGCTTTCAACTTTATTCTCTTCTAAAATTCACTCAACACAGCCAGTAGCAATTTCAAATTTGGGTAGGCAAAATGTCTTCACTGCACATGTGCGGACACAACCTTCCTCTGGGTTCAATAAAAAAGGTGCTGCTTTATCTCCTCACTCTTATCTATGTCTGACAAGGGAGGCCACAGGAATCGGGAGGAGGAACTAAGTGGCCCTGTCAATGCTAGGGAGGAAGGAGGGATTGTTTATTTTATTCATATTCTGCTCTTCTTCGATGGCCTCATTATTCTTTTTCCAACCATCCATTTTATTTTTGAAACAACCCTGTAAGGCAAGAATAGCCTAAAAGAACACAAGGTCCCAAGAATTCAAAGCTGGGAATATTAGCCTGATTCTCTAACCCCATACAACATCCAGGGTCATTATTCATTTTGTCTTTTCTTTAATAATCCTAATGTGTGTTTTTTTTTAAGTCATTTCATTACTCTTAACACACTGTTCTTGTATGTTTACATCTCCTTGTGTGCTTTACAGAAAAAGAGCAAAAACAAAACACTATGACCAAATTACCAGCATCAGCACACCCACCCTCACTCACTTTTTAATGTGTTTTAAGTACTGCTTTCACTCTCGTTTTTATACCCCCCCACACACGTTTTTAATGTTTTGTAAATTGCCTCAAGATTCTTAAAAAAAATAGAAAACAGTATGAAAATGTCTTAGGGTGCTTTTCCACTTAGCACTAGAGTACCCTTTAAGGACCCATTAAGGACCCTTATTGGGTCCTTTAGTGCTAAGTGGAAAAACATCCTTAAATAAATAAACTAGGCCTGCCTGTCTCCTCCAACACCTGCCAGAGCACACATTTCCACATGAAAACACCTTCATGCCAGGCTCCACAAACAGCTACTTCTGTGCACATGTGCACTGCTGAAAAGTGCTTAGCGTGTGACAGTTGTGGTCGGGCGGGGTAGGAGAGGGGGAGAGGTGACGTGGGGGTGGGGTAGGGGGGAGGTGAGGGAGAGGGGTGGAGTGGTGAGGTGGCGAAGGGGGAGGGGTGAGGTGAGGGAGAGGGGTGGAGAGGTGAGGTGGGAGTGGGGTGAGGGAGAGGGGTGGAGAGGTGAGGGGGGTGGGGGAGGGGGAGAGGTGAGGGAAGGTGAAGGGGAGGTGCGGGGAGGGGGAGGGGTGGTGAAGGGGAGGTGGGGCGAGGAGAATCTATTTCACCACCATCCCGCTCCCTGGGGAGAAAACGCTGGCTGCCTCCGTTGACCGTTATAAAGGCAAGGAAGCAGCCATGGATCGAAGGCAAGGCTGGGGAGAGCTTTTCAAGGTTAGCCCGCAGCAGCCGCCCCACCATCCTCAGGAAAAGGATGCTGCTGCTGCTGCCGCCGCCTGTGGTGGTCGACGAGCAACCCTTGCCGCTCATCCAGCGCGCTGCGAAATCATCATCCTCATCATCCCCTCCTCCTCCTCCTCCTTCTCAGCGGCGCGGCTGCTGCCCGCAAACATGCCGCGCCGTCTGGGCTGACTGGCAGGCAGTCAGGGGGCAGAGAGTGAGATGGAGGCAAACCCGGCGGTAAAAAGCCAAAGCGCCATCTCCTTCCCTCCCTCCCTCCCTCCGTGTTTCTTCCTCTCCCTAAGCCAACCGGCGGCGAGTCGGGCCGGCGGGAAGGTCGAGATGGAAGCGGAATTCCGGCTGCTGCTGCAGCTGCTGCGGTTACAAGAGGAAAGGGCGCGAGAAGGTCCCCGGCGACTCGCGGGATTCCTCCCCTCAGGCCGTCACGCTCAGCAGCGAGCGGCGCTCTCGCTCCTCCCGTTACAAAACGTTTGCGTGTGTGTGGACGCGCGCACACCCCTTTCAGGCCGGCCTCTCCCCCCTGAAGCCACAGCGCTGCGCTTGCGGCTCCTGTCCTCCTCCGCTACACCGCGCCCGTACACGCACTCCCCGAGCATCCACGTCACAATAACACACACACAACACGGTGGAGTTGGGGAAGGAAAGGGGAAACGAGCGGCTGCCACACAGCACCGCCACCGACCGAGCTCGCTCCCGCCGCCGCAACAGCAGCCTCTGCCCTCCTGCCGCCACCGCCGCCACGCTTACGTCAGTCTCTTCACGTCGCCTCTCTCAGCGCCTCCGGCCCGGGTCGCGGCGGCGGCGGCGGCAAGCGACGGGTAACTCGCTGTGGGCCACGCGGCCTCCTGGTGGAAGGTCCCTCCCTCCTCCTCAAAAGAAGCCGCTGCCGCCGCCGCCGCCGCCGCCGCCCGCCCAGCTGGCAGAAAATATGTCTATGGGGGAGTCGAGAGGAAAACCGACGCAGCGCCGCCCTCTGTAGGCCGTTCGCTCGAGCAGCCGTGGCCTCTCCCGAGCATGAGGACACGGCCTGGCGGGCAGGCGCGCTATTGTCGCTTTTGGGCCGCCGCTGCGTCTTTCTTTTCCCTTCCAAACTGCTTTTAATGCCCAAACATTCTGTGGGGGAGCCGGACTCTTATCTGGGAATACTGGCTTTGATTCCGCCCTCCCCTACGAAGCGAGCTGGGTGACCTTGGGCTAGTCACAGCTCTCTTCTGAGCTCTCACAGCCCCACCTACCTCACAGGGTATCAGTTGTGGGGAGAAGAATAGAAAGCTTTGTCAGCCGCTTTGAGTCCCCTTAAATGGGTGAGAAAAGTGGGGTTTGAAAAGCCAACTCTTCTTCTTTCTTCTCCCCGCACCCCTGTCACACTTTATTTTCCCCTACACAGAGAGGGTGAATATTTGGTGAGATTCTCCTTCAAGCAGCACCCAAGCTGGCCAGGGCTGGCTTGTTCACCGATCAACACTAAACAAGTCAAGGCACCTGCTTTGGCTGTGGTCAAGCTTAAGGTTAAATCCAGCTTCAGTCCACTTTCAGAGAGAGAGTACACAAAGTGAAAAGCTGTTTCCTTTTAAGTGTTAAATAACTCAGAAAATTCACCTTTGGGATAGATAATGTGGGGGGGGAAATTCTCATCTGATGTGTTCTCTCACTCTGAAGGTGGACTAAGGCTGGATTAAACCTGAACTAGACAAGAGAAAAATATGTCCTAAAAGAAAGCGCTGGAAAATTACTTCAGAGTTGTTGCCAAGAAACAAAATGGCATATGTTCTTGATATCTTGTCAAAAAAGGACAAGCATGTCCTTATTAGCAGTTCTACTTGAGAGAGATATTTAGGTTTTTTAAATATAAAATACTGTAGCATTTAAATTGCCCTCAATGATCTTGGAAACTTAAGTAAGATTTGCCCTGGTTAGTACTTGGATAGAAGAGCACCAGGTGATGTTGGCTATGTTTAAGCCAGAAAAAATATTCAGGAAAAAAGACAATGGCAAGTTACTTGTCAGTAAAATACTGGCTGGGCTCTAACCATTTAATGGCAGATGAACATTAATGGGGACATAATGGCATTTTTGTACCCATTAATGGGTACTTCTAGTGACAGTGGAAAAACACCCATTAAGTACCCATTAATGGGTACTTTTAGTGACAGTGGAAAAACACTGGCTCACTTGTTGTTGTCTTAATGTCTAATCAGTGGAGCTGCTTATTTGCTTCATTTGTTTTAAATTGTTGTAAAGTTGCTAAATAATAATAAAACAAAACTGAAGTCACCAGCAGTTGAAGACACACTCAGTGTTTCCTGTATAGTTAATTTTAGTACTGTGACTACTACAGCTTGCAGAGCAAAATGGGAATACAGTACTGGAGAGTCCTTTCTGTGAGCTGCTGTCCTTGGAATGATGCCTCTTTTGCTCCACGGCTGCTAATTCACTTACAGTTGCATCTGCACAATCTTATACATGTCTGTTCTCTTTATGGGTTCCTTGTGGCTTAGCTGGAATAAACTGGCAGACACTGAATGACTTTTAGCTAATCTATGGAATTTGCTACCAGAAGAGGTGGTGACAGCATAGCAATCAGCCTGGATAGCTTTAAGAAAGGATTAGATAAATTAATAGTGGCCAAAGAATCCTCTAGCAAGGGATAACGTGAGATATTGATCCCCTGTGATTATCCCTTGCTATCTAAACAGCGCCATAGCTGGCAATGTCTTTGCGCATTTTAAATTATGAGTGTTTTTTGCCATCTGGGCGTCAGAATGCCTGGAAATGCTTGCATTCGCTTCCACATATGTGTGGAGGCCAATTTCACATGGAGCTCTGTCCAGAAGGTAAATGGCCCTGCCTAAAAAAAGCTATTGCTGGAAAACCCATGACCAGCCCTGAATTTTCCAGCAAAAGTTTTTGTGGATTTTAGGGAGGGAAAAGGTGGAGCTTTGGTGGGGTTGCTTACGATACATGAGGCAACCCCACTATGGCAGCACCTTAATGGCGCTATATTCCCCCGGTCTGGATGGGGTCACAGACTGTTTATGTAAACTGCTGCTTTAAAATATGGATAGACCCAGGCTTTTGCACATATTTGTGTAAGCTATGCCAAGTGTGATTAGTCATTGAATATGAGCAGCTACCTGGCAAATAGGTCACAGGACTGATTTTCAGCATCCCCTGAAACACATTTCTGTATCTTTGCTAAGGGAACTACTTGGATGTATCCATGCAGTCAGGCAGCCTTTGGTTTCAAGGACAGCTGAAGATTCCCTTTTCCTTTAGGACAAGCAACTCATTGTAATGACAATTCAGAAGCAAACTCTACTGATTGCAGTTGAATGTATCACCTGGAAAAGGTACACAAGATTAAGGTCTTAGCAAGACTTAATGTCGATCAAAACTTTTTAAGACTGTAGCGCTGTTCTTACGGGTGTGGGATCTGGTATGAGGCATGGAGCTGTCACCCTGGGGGCATGAGTTTGCAGTTTACATGAGATGCACCTAGAGCCCATAGGGAATGCTGTTGCTACAGCAGAATGCCACCTGCTACAGTTCAAAAACATAGCTGGAATTGTTGCGGCAGACATTAAGTGCTGGCAGAACTTTCCTTCACTTTTTGGTCCCCCTCACTGATCGCAGCTGCATTCTTGACCATAAGTCAAATTCGGGACAAGGGTGGCCCAAGAATAGTTAAACCAGGCTTATCTTTAGGCTTTTCCCAGACCGTGGTCACACCTTCTTCAGTCCATCTTCAGGTCTGAATGCTCACATTTCATTTCAGGTCTGAATGCTTTTCATTTCAATCCATTTGATTTCCTCATGTTTCCACCTTCTATTTGGACTTTCCTGACTGGAAAAATCCACCAATAAAATTAATAGAAATGAAAAAGTGTGTACAGTCTGATCTGAAGATGGACTGAAGTTGGTTTAAATCTCATCAGAAATTCCACGTGAAAGTTTCTTGCTGGACTAAATAAATACAGTCACTCTATATACTAAAGTTATGAGATCAGGAAAGAGAGGAAGCACCAAACACTAAGGCCAACCGTGAACTTACAATATGCCCTGAAACTAGACTTTGTGCCAATTTGATATGTTTCTAATTCTGTCTTTTTTTTTTTTTACTATTTTTCTCCGTCCATGTTTATGTTGGTTAATTTGGTCAAAAGACTCATCAATGAAGACTTCTTGTAGCTGAGTTTTGTTCCAACGGATAGAGAACTAGCCATATTTTACTGAGAATACACACCATAGATATATAGATGTGAAAGAACTTTTGGTCAGCTGTTCTCATTGTTTTATACACTGCTTTATGATATATTAGGGGCTTCTTTTTTGAAGAAAAAGACTGGAGACTGCAGGAAAGGAAAGGCAGAAATTAAGCGTTCTCTTGGAAAATATTTACGTTATCTGTAGCTACCGGTAATGATACGGGAAGTAGTACTCCTGTAAAACTTTCAGTATTAGCATACTTTCCTGCTTTGTCCCCAGACACAGGGACTTTCCACTTCTCCTTTCCCTCCTACCAAAGTGTCTACACTCCTTCCTTTGATCTTCTAACACTGTGTATGTGCTGCATCCACCTGTCAAAGACAGTTGTTCTACACATACTCAAGTAGGAGGAAAAAGTGTATCTACTATGCGTGGGTAGGAGACATCTGTGCTATAAAAAAGGGAAAATCCTGCACTGATTTTCTAAACAGAATTGGGACCTTTCTGCGTGGGCCTTAAACTAGATTAAGAACACATGTAGTTCAGATGCAGACCTCCGTATCTGCACTTTTAAGTGGAACATGGAGCCCCCCACCTGCCTGCCTGCCTCTGCATTTAATGGAGACTGATCTGGATTAGGGAGGCCCCAGTCTGGATGACCAGTAGTTCTGTTTAATCAGTGCTACTGGTGGGCTCGTGGTACTGATCTGGAACACGAGAGGCATGCCTCCCATGTTCATGGACTATAGGAAGGCATTTAAGCATCCCCCACGGACCCAGGGCTGAGAACGTTCATTCCAAGCTCTTGGAGGTAGGGGAGAGTAGCTTCAAAGCCCACATGAGTTTTGAGGCTCTACAGTGTAGGTGATCTTGGTCAGCGTTGTCAGTGCAGACAGCACTGATTACGCCCATGCCATCCTACAATCTGGATCAGTGGGCTGGGCTAATCTGAACCCACTGATCTGGATTGAAGCTAAATGCAGAAAGGGCCCAGGAATGTGATCTTCTAGTTGTTGCCACAAAATTATATTCAAATTTACACATTCTCAAACTATGGCCTATAGATCACTGATAGATTGTTTTCACGTTGGCTGCTGAAAAGTTGCAGAACAGTCCAAAATATGGGCATTCGGCCCTGCACTTAGTAAACTACCTTTTGATTGTGGTTACACCTTCACTTCAAATCTTCTTAAGCCCATCTGTTTTATTTGTGGACTTTCCACCCTCCATTTGGACTTTCCAGGGTGGAAAATCCACAGATGAAACAAATGAAAAGGTGGCTGTGTAGGAACTGAATAAATTAATTATACTTTTAATTACACTTTTAATTGC
>MTQE01002560.1:12704052-12714737 GCA_014337955.1 Aspidoscelis marmoratus | reverse complement strand
AATCCGGTCTCATGCACCATTATTGGGGACCCTTCTGGGGTCACCTGACGACTTCAGCTGTGTGGTGATCAGAAGATGGACTGAAGAAGGTTTAGAGTGAATGTGTGACCACTGCTTTTGTTTATTATTTATTAATCACTTTTCTTAAAACAATCCAGGCAATAACAACAGAAAGCAACAAAAGTTTTAAAAAGCAAACCCATAAAACATCATTCTAAAAATCCTTAAAACATCATTAAAATCATAAAATTAGTTATAGGAAGCAACAATATCTCAACACCCCTATATGATTACAATTAAATTAAATTGGGTTGGATTAGACTAAATGCTTAGGAGAAACGCTATGTTTTTTTGGATGACACCAGAAAGGTCAGCAGCCAGATGAACCTTCCTCTGGAGTGAGGTTCATAGTTCAGGAGCTACCACTGAAAAGGCTCTGTGCTTCCCTCCAGCTGGATATAAAGGGGAAGCAGGTTTGCCTCTCACTGCCATGCACCAAACATGCATGGGGCTCCCATGGCATGCATTTCACAGGTTGTCTGGTAAAGTCCTTTGGGACAGTGTTGGAAGGGACTTCTAGGCACTTGATCTCTGTCTACCCCCTTACTTTTGTATGATGAATTCCTAGAAGTCCCTTCCAGTGTGTAAATTTAATATACACACCAGTTTGTTAGAAATAGTGCTGAATCTCCCAGGATTCTTCTGCCTATAAATTAAGTGGCTGATCGAATGTGACAGTCCTAACACAACACCTGGTGACCTAGCTATGATGTGAGCAAGCTTTCCAGAATTCTTGCAGTGTCGGAAAAGTCCCTGAATCTTTTCAAACAAAAAAACATGGGGGAGGGGGGAGAAGGGACAAAGAAATGGATTGCAAACCTCGAATACAAAACACAGTTCAGTTATGTGGAAAAAGCATTTTGCTAGGAACCACAGAGGCTTTATGGGTTACAACCGGCATTTTGAATTACGCTTTGAAATCCATCAGCAGTCAGTGTAAATTAGCAAGGGTTGCTGTCACATGATGCTTCTTCCAAGTCCCTGTCAAATGCCCCTCTGCTGCGTTCTGTATTAGGTCCCCTTTCCAAAAACGTTTTCAAGGGCAGCCCCGTGTAGAGCAGATTGCAATAATCTAAACAAACCAACCAAAAATTACTAACGCATAGATTACTAGTGCCGAGTTATCATCATGCAGATGGGGCTGCAGCTAAGTTACCAATGTAGGGTGATAGGTATATTTTGATCGGGGCTTGTTCATGGAAATGACTAAATATGCAGAAGCAGAATGAATGGTGACTGTAACTTGAGGTTAAGACTGTCAAATAAAGAGCACTTGCTCACAAACAAACAGTCACACACAAAGAAACCACTGAAATCTTGTTAAATTTTCAGAGGATTTGTGGGGAAATACAACACTGTACCTAAAATTCATCTCAAAAAATAGAGCCTCTGTTAAGGTGCTGCTCTTTAGGCATTAGAAAGCATTTGCTCTTGTTGTTCAGTCATTAAGTCATGTCTGACTCACTGAGATCCCATAAAGCACTGCACAGCAGGCTCTTCTGTACTCTATGATCTCCCAGAGTCTGCCCAAGCTCGTCTGTCCATCTTGTCCTCTGTTGTCTCTTCCCCTTCGGCCTTCAATTTTCCTAGCATCAGGGGCTTTTCCAATGAGTCATTTTCTGGGCAAAATAATTTAGCTTCAGCTTCAGAACTTGTCCTTTAATGAACTGTCAGAGTTGATTTCCTTTAATATTGACTGATTTGATTTTCTTGTAGGCTAAGACATTCTCCAAACTCTTCTCCAGCACTACAATTTGACAAAGTTAATTCTTCAACACTCTGTCTTCCTTATGGTCCAACCCTCATAGCTCTACATTTGCTACTGGGAAAGCCATAGCTTTAACTGTGTGGACCTTTGCCAATAAGGTGATGTCTTTGCTTTTCAGTTTGCTGTCTTGGTTTGTCCAAGTGTTCCTCCCAAGAGACAAGCATCTTTTAATTTCATGGCTGCAGTCACCATCTGCAGTGATCTTTGAGCCCAAGAAAATAATATCTGAAGCTGCTTCCATTTCTTCCCCCTTTATTTGCCTGAAAATGATAGGATAAGATGATCTTTTTTTTTTTAACATTGAACTTCAAGCCAGCTTTTGCCTTCTCCTCTTTTACCCTCATCAAGAGACTCCTTAATTCTTCTTCACTTTCTACCTTCAGAGTAGTATCATTTGCGCATCTGAGGTTGTTGATATTTTTCCTGGAAATTTTAATTCTGGTTCTTGATTCATCCAGCCTAGCATTTCACATGATGTACTCTGCATACAAGTTAAATAAATAGGGTAACAATATACACACTGTTGTACTTGTTTCCCAGACCGTGGTCACACCTAAGGTTTAATCCAGCTTTGGTCTACCTTCAGAGCGAGAGAACACATCAGGAAAGTGACCAGTAATTTTACTCCTATATTACCTATTGCAAAAGTGAATTTTCTGAGTTATTTAACACTAAAAAAACCCCAGTTTGTCACTTTGCTCTCTCACTCTGAAAGTGGACAGAAGCTCGATTGAACCTTAAGTGTGATAACAGCCCAAACCTTGAACCAGTCTATTGTTCCATGTTCAGTTCTAGCTGTAGCTTCTTGACTCCGTACAGGTTCATTAGGAGACAAGTAAAGTGTTCTGCTACACCCATCTCTTTTAAGAACTTGTCAGAGTTTGCTGTGGTCCACACAGTCAAAGGTTATAGGGTAGTCAATGAAACAGATGTTTCTTCTGGAACTCCCTTGCTTTCTTCATAATCCAGTGAACTCTTTGAAAACCAGCTTCCACTTTGCATAGTTCTCAGTTCATATATTACTTAAGCCTAACTTGTAGGATCCTGGGCATTACCTTGCTAGTGCAGGAAATCAGTGCAATTGTCTGGTAGTTTGAACATTCTCTGGGATTTCCCTTTTTTGGGATGAGAACATAAACTGACCTTTTCCATTCATCCATTCTAGTCCATTTTCGTTTACAGACTCCCAAGATGTCGCTTTTTAATCTTGCCATGTCATGTTTGACCACTCCAGTTTATCTCGCTTCATAAATCTTGTATTTAGAAAGCAACAGTTCTTGTTAAATATTAAGCCTGGGTGTGTGTGCATGCACAAAAGGTTAAAAAGATAAGAGGTGCAATTTGCATACTATCAAAAGGTCAGCTAACCACCTAAATTGCATGTACTTTAACAACAAATATGGACTTTCCTATAGGGTTAATGAGATCTAGATTCTGCTTGCCAGGGAGATATGGAGCGACAGGATAATAACAATCCTGTGAATTATTGCAACCCAGCATTACCTGTGAAGGTGAATGCCTACACTGTACTTGCTATTTTCTTCTCTTCAGAGCATAGGACAACACTGTTAACAAGGTTTCTACTATTTTTCCTCCTTGAAGACAGAGCCATTCACAAATATGGAACACTTTTATACCACACAGCTTTAGGGTACACAGGCTCCTTAGAGAGGCTATGTCCAGACTGGGGATAAATAATGCTAATATATCTTGGCTATGTAGGGATTGATACATGTATCTGTGGCAACTCCCAGGATAGCTCTGCGATATTAGGGTGAAAAACTGCTATATCTTAGCCAGGAAAACCAAACCGAGCTATTCAGAGGTTTTGTGAGCTTGAATTGCCAATGTTATCATAAAACTATTTTATCTCCCTCTACATTCTGAGAAGGGGTCCATGGTTTTCACTTAACTGGCAAAGGGGTCCATGGAACAAAAAAGGTTAAGAACCCCTGCAGTATTTCTTTCCTCTCTGGATGCTGCCTTTTGGAGCCACCATCTTGAATGTGGCCACTGCACACATGTGGGTCCTGAAAAACATGGCTACGCATGTGTAGTAGTGATGATTACACATTTCCAGATATTTCACACCATCGAAATACCCAGATGTGTGAGTCACTCTATCATGCAAAGACAATGCTACTCCGGGTTTGTTTTAGGCAACAAGCAATTATTTTGGAGAGCCAGTTAATTTGGTGAGCCAGTTTGGTCTAGTGGCTAGAAAGTTGGTCTCTTATCTGGGAATACCGGATTTGATTCCGCCCTCCACCACGAAGCCATCTGGGTGACCTTGGACTAGTCACAGCTCTCTTCTGAGCTCTCACAGCCCCACCTACCTCAGTGGATGTTCTGTTGTGGAAAGAAGAACAGGAAGCTTTGTCAGCTGCTTTGAGTCCCCTTAAATGGGTGAGAAAAGCAGGGTAGAAAAGACAACCCTTCCTCCTCCTCCTCCTCTTCCAGAATATCCCTCTTTAGCAGTTTTTGGGTGGTATCTGGAGGAGGCCAGCACAAATCATACAAATTACTCCTTCAAATGAAGGGTTTATTTTAAAGGCATAGTAATTTGCTATGCTGAATGTCTTTGAATGACCTTATGATGGCTGAAAACTGCTTTCCTTTTCTTCTGGCCTCACAGAAACAACCTTCTTCTTGACCTCTAGTACTTTTGAATTGCTGCATCCCTTTCATCCCTATAATTTTTGAGGAGTACAGTTCTATGTTCTTATTCATGAAGGCTTCACACTAGTTCTCTTTGTTATTGCTAGCACCGATGTCGTAATTCTTGGATAATTTCTGCTAAGTAGAACAGGATACCTGTTTTATTTACCAAAGCCATTGACAGTTTGCAGTAGATTAGTGGAAATGGCTTTGGAGACACCTGTCAGAAACAGGTAACCTTTGCATTTACTGGCTGACAATCCAATCTTTACCCATCTACTGAGAAAGAAATGTGATTGTGTTCAGTGAGACTTATTCCCACTTAAGTCTTATTTTCTGGAAATGAAAATCCCATGGGAATGTGACAACTGGGATATAGCTCAAAATATCCGGCGCCATGAAATCAAAAGGATGGTGCTAGGAAATCTGTTATGGCTCTTTTGGTAGCTTTTCTTCTTTAAATCTATTAAATGCTTTCAAGGGATAGAGGCTGCCTCCAGAAGGTGAGAGGAGAATGCTAGATCTTATTTGGGTCTCACAATTGCCTCTCGCCTTTCCTACCATACAGCAGGGCAACATCACTGGACAAGCACCGTCATTCTCCTGTCTGGATATTAATGCTTTCCACATACTTAGAAGGCACGGAAGGCACATACCAGTGTGTACTGGGAGTGGGCATGCGCACGCACATAGACACCCCCAAAAGCATACAAACTCAAAAGGTCGAGAATGAGCTGCCTTTGGCCTTAAAGGCTATATTCAGGCTGGAGTGGTACAGGCCATCCCAATGCGGATGGTCCTATCCTGTCCTGCTCCAGGAACAGCCTGTCCCAACATGAAACGGCTTACATACCCTACCTTGTATCACAAGAAGAACGGCAAGGATGAAAATGATTATATTTTGCTCTCCTGCCTCTCCTGGTCAGTCAGTCAGTCAGTCAAATTTCTCACAGGTTTTGAAACCACATGAAAAGTTTTGATCCAATAGTTTTGCTAGAGTTGAACGTGGAGGGAGTGTAAAGAGAAACAGTGGCATTAATTTTAACTATTGCTCTTGCCAGGGAATGCCCAAGTGACTTTCTGGCCTATTTTTGGTCCAATGTGAAAGCAGCCAGGTCAGAAACTTTGTGAGGTTTTAGGGTAATGAGTTGCATGACATTTCTTTGCTGTGCTTCTTGCCTAAGAGGCACCTCTGGTGTCCTTTGAATAAGCTGCCTCCTTGCTGAGTTGCCTCCCACCCTGTGAAGACGGAGCTCTAGCTGTGTTAAGCTGTCATTCAAATGCGGCTTAGAACCAGTAGCACATGGTAGCTAGTGTTACCATCCCACCTCTAATCCTCACTAAAGATCAAAAAGTGCACTTCCAAAGTGTCTTTTCTCATCTTTAACGTGAGTTAGTAGTGAGATGGGACCAGTAGTTTGTAGCAGCTACCATCTCTAAGTCCCTTTCAAACTTTTTCCTGCACGTGGATGCAGCTTGAGTGTTGGCAGCTGATCAGACAGAAACTCTGGTTCTCCCTACTTACTTTTCAGGTGATATGGAAAATTTTCTCTATGCTATCTAAAAGTACGTACTACCTGAGGCCTGCTGTAGTCTGCACTAGCATAAGGAATCAGGCCCTGATTCTGGAATACACAAGTTTTGTGGTTGTACCTCCCAAGCCCTCCAAGGGCTAGGAACAAAAGTTCTCAGTGCCTATAACTCTTTGGCTGCATCCCCATTACAACCTTATTTCGATTTCAAACTGTTTTCAATCCTGGCAGACCCCACGTCAGTTTGGCTTAACACGCTTTCCACGTGTTAAATCGCCCCAAAGCTTTGAAAATGTTAATCCTCATTTCAACAGGTCTCACTCCGGTTCATGCACTTGAAACGTTTTACATTTTTTACTGTGGGGACCGTACGGTGTTAAGGGATAAGAATCCATGTTTAGGGTTTCCCTCCCCCAATAGCTTGCTTCCAAAGATAGTGATTTAATTGAAAGAAATCCACCCCTCAAAACAGCCACTATAAAAATCCACTCCTTAAAGCTACACTGTAGCAAGCCACTTCACACGTTATAACAATGTTGCAAATTTGCACAATTCTGAAAGTTCTGACCTTTAGAAAGGGAAAGGGAGGGAGGAAAGCCCCTGGAGGTTCTGTTTTAAAGGCTGTGGCTGTGAAGGGGGCTTGAGTTGCTGCTGCTGCTGCGTGCCCTAAGCAATGAGGAGAGGAGGGAAAAGAATTGCTGGCTGTCCGCTGCTGTTTTTCTTCCATCCAGGCAAGCAGCAGCAACCCAGCTAGGCTCCCTGAAGGGGTCCCTTAAGGGTGGCACATTCATGCCAGGAGAAAGAGGGCAAGACAGCCCCGAAAAGCGGCTTTTAAACAGTAGTCACTTGAGTCCCCCCTTGAGTCACGTACAACACGTAAGATCCTCAGAATCCGGATCGAACGCGATTAAGCTGAAAGTAATGGGAACAGGCAAATTCGTGTTTGCATCCAGTTCTATTATTTCGGTTTAAGGAAACTGGATTAAGCTTATAATGGGGATGCGGCCTTTGAGTGCTATAGCATGAACTTTGCAAAACCTGTGGAACAAGTATAGATACTATGATTGCCAAAGTGAATTATAGCCCATGCTTATATTCAACTTTTCTATCTGCTGTGAATTCAATGTGTTTTACACAAGAATTTACACTGTTAAGTTTTCCTTCTTTCTTTAGAAGTCAGTTTGCAAACAGTCTCTAAGGGGTCTTAATTGGTTTAAGATAAATTTTATGTCCTTCTGAAACCAGAGTGCACTGTACCAAAACTGTTGCTAGTAGTTACCTTCTAGTGTCAAACACATTGGATGCATTCATTGTTGCATATTACTGACTGTGTGCACACTTTGAATGTCTTTGAACCAGAGAGCCACTGTACCAGCCTTAGCACAGAAGGGCCAAAAAAATGAGGAGGGAGGGAGAGACTAATCATTTTAGAGTCGTGGTTCTTAACCTGGAATCTCTGAGGACTCCCAGGGTCCGTGAAAAAGAAGAGTTGGCTTTTCTACCCTGCTTTCCTCACCCATTTAAGGGGACTCAAAGCGGCTGGCAAAGCTTTCTATTCTTCTCCCCACAAGAGAACACCCTGTGAGGCAGATGTGGCTGTGAGAGCTCAGAAGAGAGATGTGACTAGCCCAAAGTCACCCAGCTGGCTTCACGGAGGAGGGCGGAATCAAACCCAGTATTCCCAGATAAGAATCCAGCTCCCTAACCACTAAACCAAACTGGCTCACAGGGGGATTTGTGGTAGGCTAGCTGCAGTGTGGGGAGGGGCAGTTACAAGGTGCAAGGTGGCGTGGGGGGGATGCAAGGTGGGGGCGTGGGGGTTCACAGCAATAAAAATTATGTAAAGGGGGTTGACTTTTTTCTTAAGTAAATATAGTGAGGCTAAGTGCCCATGGGCACTTTAATCTGAGTTCAATTTGAATTTGAGAAGGACCATCCCCTCGACTTCTGTAATTAATCTGAATAGAATCTGAACTGAGCACCCAGCATCCCCGTGCAATTCCTTATTCCCAGATTTTATCCTGCCTAAATCCAGAGGAAAAAAAAGTCCTGATGAAAACAGGATTGAGTCCCTTTTTTGGAGCCAAGTCTGCTTATTTCTCCCCACTTTGGGGATGATACCAGGCTATTTGAGATGTTGGTCTAGCCTTCTGGCCAATGGCAGCCAGCTGTGGGTGGTTGTTTCTACAGATGCAAAGCTCTCCCCCTCCCTTGCCATGCTCACAATGCTAGAGCTCAATACAAAAAAGGCAGAAAGGGGGGAGAGTGCTTGCCTTTTAAAGGGGCTTTTAAAACATTTTCACTGGAACCATTTCGTATAGCTTAGGGATGCTTTTGAATACTTTAAATACTTTGAAATGCTTTGCAAGGATAAATTTTATCACACTAGGTTTGATCCCTTGCTGATCTACTTGAGCGCACAGTTACCTGTAATCTCAAAAGGGAGGGGCATGAAACAGAAAGTCATTTTAAAACTCCCTTCAGGTTTGCTGCCTTTATTACAGGTGGGGTTTACAGGGGAGGGGGAATTTAAAAGTCCTGTTTTTTATTTTAAGAAATAGTCCCAAAAATAGTCCAAGCAGGACTAAACCAGGACTAAAAAAGCTGTATGGGGATGGTTATATTTGGATTAACTGACAGGAACTCTATTCAGATTAAAAATAGACCCCCCCAAATAGTCCAAATACTACTAAACCGGGACTAAAAAACCTGCATGGGGATGCACGCAAAGTCTTATTTCTAGTCTAAACAGAAGCAAAAACCCTTCAGGGAAAAAACAAAAACCCAAAAAACCCTTTGCAGCAACTTAACCAAAGCATTTCCTGGAAGTTTCCTGCCTGCTAGGCAAGAAGATCTATCACTAAGGTCATCATGTTTTCAACCCCAGGTAAAGGCTAAATGCCGCTACGGAAAATCCGCGCTCGGCTAGGGCAATCCTGTGCACGGGCTGCACCGGCAGACGCCTCGAGTTCGGCGGGCGCCCACGCCACGCCACGGCCGTAGTGACCTGCAGAAACGGGAGTGAAGCAAGGAGGGGGATCTCGAAACGCCGGGGAGCATCTTTCCCTTCCCTGCTCGGTCGTGAGAAGCGAGCCACAGCCTCCGGGAGCGGACGAAGCAACCGGATGAACCGGCGCGACCCCGCAACCGCCGCGGCTGGGAGGCGCTGCAAAGGAAGCCGAACCGCCGCGCGTCCCGTCGGTGGGGAAGGAGCCGAGAAAACAAAGTCTCTTTCCCAGCCTTTGGAAACTTTCCGGGGATCGGTGCCGCGGGATCTTAGACTACGAGACCCGTTCGTTGCTTTTAGGCGCTCGGCTCCTGCGTGTCTTTGAGCAGCCTAAGGAGGCGAGAGGGTTTCTGCGCGCCTTTCCTTCCCCAAGGCGAGGATGGAGACCAAGGAGCGGGTCTGGGAGGATGCGGCGCACGGGGAAGGGAGGGAAGGGGCTGGCGGGGGAGGCACGCCCGGACCTCCACGGCGGCCTCCGTCTAGGCATCGCCGCTCCCACGCGGCTCCATCGCTTTCAGGCGTGACAGCGGTCCTGCCGGCTCGCCTCGCAGCGCAGACGGGGACGACGTCGAGGCGGAGGAAGCGAAAAGAGCGCGCTCCCAGTTCGCCCACCAGCTGTTAGGGGAAGGAAGGCGTGTGTGGGGGCGGGGGCGGACCTCGGCTGGGTGTCTCCTTGTCACTGAGCGCCATCACCTTTCTTTCCCACTAGATGGGTAAGTAAAGGCTGTCCTGTCATCCCGAGGACGACGGGTGGTGGTGGTGGTGGTGGTGGTCGAGGCGCCCCTTCCCCTCGAGGGTGGGCGCAGGCGGCGTGCCAAAAATCGGCGTGGGGGGAGAGGATGGAGGCGCCACCTGACAGTCACGGCCACCCAGAGCCGCCCCGCCCGTTGCAATGGACGCCTTTATCCTCTCCGCTGCCTTTCTGGGGCTCCAGCAGACCCCCTCCCCAGTCCCCTCTCCCCCCCCCACCGCCTTCCCTCCCCCTCCCTCCTCTCTCCCCCTCCCTCCCGCCTGCAGTTTCGGGAACAAAAGGCCGCCTCGTTGAGCTCCGGCTTACATGGGGACCGCGAGGGCTCTGCTGCTGCTGCTGCTGCCGGCGCCGCTCCCAGCGAAAGCACACGCTGCTTTCCATGGCGAGCTCTGGACGGACGGACGGACCGAGCAACTCCTTGCTCTTGCACCGGAGAGAGGCTTTGATGGGCACCTGAGTGCCATTCTCCGCGCGCTAAGCCCGGCCCCCTTCCAAAGTCACTTGAAAAGAGCGAGCGAGCGGGCGGGCGGGCGAGCCAGATCTGACTCATGCATAGGCTCCCTCGCAGCGAGCGAGCTGTCAGCTGAGCCCATTTCCCAGATGGAAGCGCCGAGCTAAGTTGTGGCGCTCTGGCAAGCACGCGCCTCGCTCCCTGCTTGGGATGGGCTTCGGAGTGGCCCCGGGCACCACCCGCCTTAATTTCACTCGGGTGTAGCAAGCCTTCCTGCTTGAGATCCTTTCATCCTAGGCCAGTGACGGCCAACCTACGACACACGTGTCACAGGTGACACGCCAAGCCCTTTTGGGTGACACACATGGTCACCCTGGCCTCTGGGGCGTGCAGTGCTCGCTTGTTCTCGAAGTGTACAAAATACCAACTTTCAATTGAATATTAGCAAACGAAATTCA
>MTQE01002560.1:12690935-12703943 GCA_014337955.1 Aspidoscelis marmoratus | reverse complement strand
GTACAAAATACCAACTTTCAATTGAATATTAGCAAACGAAATTCAGCAACTAAAGTCACTAATGTAACGAATTATTTGTTTTTGCTTTGAATATAACTTTTTTACTGGAGCTACAAATATCACAAAATTATGGATATTTCTAGATGTGACACAGCACCCAAGCTAGTTTTTTGTGTGAATTTTGACACACCGAGCTCAAAAGGTTTGCCATCACTGCCCTAGGCAACCTTCATGGTGACCCTGAGACCTAGGAGAAATGGAGACCATTTCACCTAGGTTCCAGGGTCACCATGAAGGTTGCCTAGGGTGAAGGGATCTCAAGCAGGAAGGCTTGCTACACCGCATTCTTCCTACTGCAGATGGGTCAATCTGCATGAACACGCTTAGGTAGTTTCTGCACTTACCTGCCCTTACTTGGATTCAGTGGTTCTGGGTCAGCCAGAAGGTGGAGGTGATGTCGCCACCATCTGCAGGATGGCAACCATCCACACTGGACTGGTACGCACCTGCAATCTTAAATATCAAGTGAGGGTCACGGTTGTGCACTCCCAAAGCTCCGAGGGCTAGGAATACATGCTCCTAGCCTTGAGGCCTCTAGGGGACACATTTTGGTGGTGTACCACTGAAATGCATTCCCAGGTAATCCCAAAGAGAGGAAGCACGTTTACTGCATCCCTCCCATATTCTGGATCAGGGCTGTTGGTCCTGCTGGTAGACCGGGTCAAACAGGTCTACGAGTAATTCTGATTGTATTCCATCTAAAGCAGACGGACCAGACCAGAGGGGGAAGTGTGGCTTTCTCGATCCACACTAATGTGTGGAACTATCAGGCCTAGATCCTTACTATGTGGGCTCTTAATCCAGATTAAGAACTCATGCAGAAAGGACGTTAGAAGAAGAAGAGTTGGCTTTTCTACCCCACATTTCTCAAGTTCAAGAGGACTCAAAGTGGCTGACAAAGCTTTCTATTCTTCTCCCCACAACCGAACACCCTGTGAGGTAGGTGGGGCTGTGAGAGCTCAGAACAGAGCTGTGACTAGCCCAAGGTCACCCAGCTGGCTTCATGGAGGAGGGCGGAATCAAACCTGGTATTCCCAGATAAGAGTCTGGCTCCTTAACCACTAGACCAAACTGGCTCATTAGACCTTAGGCTGCACTGAAGTGCAACTGAAAAAAAATCCAACCTCTTTAGTGGTTTAAAACTTGCCCTTGCCTTAAGATCTGCAGGGCAGGCCCTTCTGGCTGTCCTGCCACCCCCAGTAGTAAAAGGGGTGGGCACCCAGGAGAGGGCCTTCTTAATGATTTCTCCCAGGCTAGAGAAAAGTCTCCCCCTTTGAGATGCATCAGGTTCCTTCACTGTATATGTTTGGGAAGGCAGTGAAGACGTACCTCTTTGCCCTGGCTTTGATTAAATGGGAATATACTGGCCCTTCCCATTTTACAGACCCTGTTACTGTTTTAATATATAGTTCTTTATATTGCAGTATAATATAAACAGCTGGACTAGATGGGCTGTGGCCTGATCCAGCATGGCTTCTCTTATGTTCTTATGTTAATATGTGCCTAATTTTAAATGTTGTTACCCGCTCTGAGACCTTCGGGTATAGGGCAGGATAGAAATGAATGAATGAAGGAAGGAAGGAATGAAGGAATGAATGAATGAAGGAAGGAAGGAAGGAAGGAAGGTTGGTTCGCAGGCTGAATCAATCACATGCCAGTTTTCCTTTCTCTCTTCTCATGGACATTCTAAGGTAGAAAATGGGGATTAGATGCTGGATAAGAACATAAGGGTCCCTGAGGTGCTTATTTTGCTATTTGTGATCACAGTCTTAATCTCCCCATGTTGGAGAAAGAATGAGTCCAAGGAGAAGCAAGAATCAGTCATAAATCTGCTTTATTTCAGCCACTAATTTAAGTATCTGGTGTAGATCGGTATGGCTGTAATTGGTTCATGCCTGTTCCAGCTTTGGAAGGATAGGTAGTGGATGGTGCTCGCTTTGACCTTTTCTGCACTCGCTTCTAGACCGGAACATGTTCCAGTCTAAGGACAGCTCTCTGCATATACTGTGGAATTGCAGAAGCTCTTCCCTCTAAATTCTCAGGCTGCATCAAGATGCTGAAGGGCACTACCAGATCTTAACAGAATGCTGGCATTGCCCTGTATTCCCCCCCAGATATGCCCAAGGCTTCCTGGGCATTCAATGAAAGGCAACTTCCAGAAATCCACTATGCCAACCCCTTTTTTTTTCTTTTCCTTCAGCTGCAGTGAGAACTTGCCAGTCATCAAGGTAAATGCCTCTGTGATGTATCAATAAGGATACCAGAGGAGATCCTGCACTTTCTTTCTTTCCTGCCCTTCATCAAAAGGTCTCTGAGAAGGTCGCAATCAGGATAAAATATATAAAGTATTAAAACTTATTTAAAAATGTAAAACCACCCTCTCCCCAGGAGGACAGCACCCTATTGAAACATCAGGAGCCTGGATCAAAATATATCTTTTAATCAGATGCAGAAACCATAGTGCCTGTCTTGTCCTCATACCTTGGACCTCTGGAAGAGAAGGAACTGCGCTGAATTAAGCAACCAATAGATCACCAGAATGTCGACTTCAAGACTGTCTGGCAGCCTCACAGTGATGCCGTCTGTTGGCATATTTAGCATTGGGCGTTTTTCCACTGACACTAGAAGTACCCATTACTTTATGGGTACTTCTAGTGACAGTGGAAAAACACCCATTGTCTGCAAACAGCCTCAGTGAATTACTGAGGTGGCTGGGATAACAACCCCAGTTAACTGGTTCAGTTTGTCCATGGATTAATCCGTATTGGCCATTAAGTAGGCAGATTTAATGCTGGTATTTAATGAAGAAAGTGTGTGATGCCAAGATCTTGCTCGATTGTTATAATGATCATTTTTGTATTTGACTTTTTACTAGTGGTAGGTAAGTAGAAAACAATAGAAATATTTAGCAAGCCCGTGGTGAGACTCTTGGTCATAGGACTATTTGCTTAATCTGCTTTTTCAATATTTGTTTTTTCACTTAATCTAAATGTTTAATACTGAATAGTGTCCGACAAGAGCTACAATTTGATGTAATGCATCAGGTGCACAGTATTATTTGAGGAGAGGTCTATGTTCTTTGTGAATTAAAACCATACCCATGCAATGATTTATTTATTTTACAAATAGCATTCTCTTTATTTACCCATAAAGCAACACAAAGAGTGAGCTTTCCAGAACAGCGAAACAGTAACTTGTAGCTACAGAGAACATTTTACAGGGTAAATGTTCCTTTGGTTTCTCACACTTAAGGCAAGGCAGAGACCAAAATTTAAGTGCTACCTTCCTTCAACAGGTTGACAGGATTAAGTGTTTTTGTGGTGCAAAAATAGAGGTTTTAGACAGGAAAAACAAGCACTGTCAAAGATTTTGAGTCAGCAGATCTTAGGAAGGGGAAGAAAGTACACCATGATGTGGTGGATGCAAAACCCATTTTCTATTAGCTAAGTGCAAATGCTAAAATGTGAAATGCAAAATCTATTTTCTATTAACTCAGGCTTTAGTGCAAGTTCCATTGCTGAAAATGGTCATTAGTACTGTCCTAGCCTTGACCCTGTATTATTGGTTAATGTGTCCAGCAGAAGAAAAAGAAAGGAGCATATTTCATATTACATAGCGTGGGTTCAAGTAGCTGTCATATTGTCATGTCCAGAGCGGGCAACAGCAATGAAGCACATGTACATGCACGCCTACTGGCAGCAAGAAGCAACGTCAGTCCAAAGATTAGTCAGGGAGCTAGCAATGCAAAGAGTGGAAAAACCCACCGGCTTCTTTCTATCAAGTCTAAAAAATGGCAAGCTAGCTCATTGGATAAAAAAGAACTGAAAACTGCAATTTTGATGGTTGAAAGTAGGATTAAAAAAAAATATTAATTGTTGAATAATACAAGGGTTTGGCTATCAGAGGTGGGGATGTGACCTGGGCAAAAGTAAACATGTTTACTAGACTGCAGATCAAGGGACAGAGTGGGTCGGAGAAGTGGTCAAAACTGTAAACATCAATGCTTTGTTAAGATAATAGGCTATACCCCAAGATGTAATGTCATAATTTGTCCAGATATTTTAACAGATACCAGATCTTGAGCCAGAGGGGGAAAAGCTCCAAACTGAACTTTTAAAATGGGTTGGGGAATCCCAATGGATTCTGTCTTGTACAGGAATCCAGGCTTTTCTAGTCAAGTTCCCTGTAATTCCACCATGTCATGCTAATGCCAATCCCCATATCTTTGCAGAAGGCTGCAGTGCCCCTTCTACTAGAGTATTAATTTGTGCCTAATGAGGACATCTTATAACATATGCCACAAAGTCTATGGAACTGAACAATGCCACTAGGTATCACTGACTGGATTTAGCCATTAGAAAAAGAGTAGAATCCTTAAAAATAGCCCCACCCACTGGCAGTTCATCTAGTTGGATACCATAAATATTAGATATTGATAATATGAACAGTGGTGTGATTGATGGGACTGAGAGCCAAGAAGACTCAACGTTGATACATCCTCTAACTCTGATGCTTTCCCAGTAATTCATCATGCAGACTGTCACATAGCACTTTTCTAAAAACAGATATAACCCACAATTGAAACATAACTTTAAAAAGTCAACTTCCTCCAAGAGTACAATGACTAAAAGCTTCTGAGTCTGACTTTTTCAGGAGTGGCATGGGCACCTGTTTCACAGGGTCCGGGCAGCAGGGTAAGTGTGAAAGCTGCCATTGGCAGTTTCCGCCCCCCTGCAGCAATGACCGTGTTTAGCTGGCTGTTGCTACAGCGATTGGTCAACCTAGTGCATGCACAGTAGAGATGTGCACAAATGTCTTTTTTTTTTTGTATTCAATTTGTACCGAATCAAATGGAAGAAAATTTGCATTTGTTCAAATAGATTCTCTTTGAATGTGGTAGGAGTCACATTCAATACAAATGCTTAGTCCCATACAATTCCCATACGGATCCCATATGTATGCATACAAACAGCATACAAATCCCATACGAAGCTTCATAGAAATGTATCAAAACATTATATTAGAATTCAAATGTCAACCTTCAAATGTGCCAACACTCTATTTGAATTCGAATGTCAAAATTCTGCCAAATTTGTATGAATGTCAAATGTTAACAAACATTTATGCACTTCCCTACTGCGCAGCCGCAGGTGCTCCACCCTGGCTTTGCACAGAGGTAAGGCTGTGTTTGCACTAGGCACGCTGTAGTCACTCGTAGTAAAGCTGTGGAAGATGGAGGTGCCTGGGCACATTCGGAGCCACTCTGAGATGGAAGTGGCTCTGCAGCATGCGCATGCTCTGAGCCAGAGTGTGCCTGAACATCCCCAAGTTGTGAAAAGACCCTAAGTTTATAGCAAAGCAATTGAAGACTAACACTACACCCCACCTGTTGTTCTCTCTCTTACTTATATTAGCTGATCCAAAGAAAGGAACCAGCCCCAGATGCCCACAATGTGCATAAAACAGTCGTGTGATTGCCTCTTGTTTATACTGCAGTGCATCTGCAGTAAGCTGTTGTCCATGTTGCCAGTTGTTTGTTGAACACACCAGCCACCTTGGGGGAAGCTGGAAATGGATGGGTAGGTGTCCTATAAATGGATGGATTCCAGGCAGAAAAAAAGAAAAGATGAAGAAACTGACGTCTAGCCATCTGTTGGTCATCTGAAAGTACCTTTTCATGCCTGCTTGTGATTGTGTTTTGGATCAGGAGCCAGCTATTGGCCTCAGCAAAGCTTGTAATAGAACTATTTCTACCCTGTGATCCAAAACCAGACAGGACTATTACAAGGCTTCTGTCCTATGTATTCAGTCTTGCTGTGCAAAGATGTCATTATTACTTAGTTGCTTGTGAGCTGTGCAATGTCAGTTGAAATGAATTGTCAATGATGTATTAGTCTGCTGATACAAATGGCCTCTAGATCTTCTAGGGCTGGCAATTGCTATGATAAAGAGCTTGTGATGTTGAATAACTCCAGCAGTATGTTACAAGGAAAATAATGCAATATCCAGACCTCTCCCCTTTCTCTATTTTGCAACCAAGCCATTTATTATTTGGGGGTTATAGGAAGTTCATCTGAAAGCTGCCATTCCATTGCTATAATGAGCTGTCTCCTATACAAGCTTAAGGCAATAATTTCAGACTGACATAGATGAAAATCTCTTTGTCTGCCTTTAATGCTTACTTACAGTTACTTTCCCACTATTTAATCCAA
The DNA here is from genome assembly GCA_014337955.1 of Aspidoscelis marmoratus. Taxonomy (NCBI): domain Eukaryota; kingdom Metazoa; phylum Chordata; class Lepidosauria; order Squamata; family Teiidae; genus Aspidoscelis; species Aspidoscelis marmoratus. Next base: position 12,697,671 of record MTQE01002560.1, on the reverse strand, counting down.
GATGCTCTGGAAAGCCATCTCTGGTTAGTGCCTCCTTTGGAGAACCTATAAATTGTTTCAGCTTTATTTACTCTATATTTCAATCCTGTGTGTCACCCTCCTGCCAATATTGTCCAAAGCAGCTTACAAACGTTAATATGCAATTAAACGGTAAGAAGCAACACCATAAAAAAACTGTTAAAAAGCCACCTCCTGGAAAGTTTTGGAGAACAAACAGATCTTCACCTGTTTCTGAAACTAGATGACAGTGGAGCATGTTTTATTTCAAGATGCAAGAAGTCAGAAAAGTTGTGGAGTCAGAAAAGAGAACGTTAGCTGATATGCTTCGATTCCTGGTGTTCCCTTTACAGGCCGTGATCACACCTGGCTGGTCTAAGTCATCCAGTTAAGAAACTGAACTGAAGCCATCCTAATCCTGGGTGTTTTTCCACCGCACTCCTTTAACCCAGATCTAAGAAGATCCGGATCTAAGGAATGTGCACATTCCTTAATCCGGATCTAGTAGATCCGGATTAAGGGAAGTACCCAATGTGTTTCCATGGTTGGTCTAGCACCCAATAGCAATGGGTGCTAGCCTCCCTGCCATGGAAACACCAGAGAACCCATTTGGAAATCCGGATCTACCCATGAGGGGTCTTCCTGTCACCCCAGGTGTTTGGGGGGACAGGGGGTGCAATCTCCAAAGTGGCTTCGAAGTCATTTCAAAGTCATTTCGAAGTCTCTTTGAAGTCACTTTGAACTCTGTGCTGATCTTTGGAGTGAACTTCGAAGTCACTTCAGAGTCACTTCGAGGGTCACTCTGAAGATCAGCACAGATTTCAAAGATGCTCCAGAGCTATTTTGCACAGACTTCGAAGTGACTTCGAAATAACTTTGAAATGTCTTGGAAGCTTAGGTTTTGGGGTGCCCCCCATAGGTGCCCCTCCCCCTAGCCTCCTCTAAGATCCCATTGCAACACAAGCATGGAAACAGGCTCCCTTTAATCTGGATTTTCTGGCTGAAGACCCCATTGTAGACCCCATTAATGGGGTCTACAGAAAATCCGGATTAAAGGCCAGACAGTACCTATTTGATCCGGATTTCCCCAGCGGCAGTTGAAACAATCGGGTCCCAAATGGGTGCCGTGGTGGAAATGGGATCATCTGGCTCACACCCTAATGGGTGCAAAAATGGGTACTTCCTGACAGTGGAAAAACACCCCCTGTCCACACCCAGTCCTGGATAATCAGTCCTCAGTTAAGGTGGCTCTGCTCACACCTTTAATGTTACCTCCTCGAGTCTCCTTTATGCGACTCTTTAGTTCTCCACCCCTATTGATTACATCAACTCCACCTGCATTCTGATAGGATAAAGTTCTGTAAGGGAACAGTGCCAACGGGGTGTGTTTGGAGTTGTGTAGTGTCGATGGCCAACTCGAGGCTAACACAGGTGAGGGGATTGCGCTCCCAAACAGATGCAGCTGAGGCATTTCCCAGCCAGCATTACACCTCCACCTCTGCAGCTTTTCTGGTAGAAAAATTAGAGGCTGTGATCTACCCTTTTCCTAGAGCTGCCAAAGAACTTTCACTTCTAAGTAAAAGTTTTTATTGCAACAAAACCTTGTTTCCCTTGCACATTGCCGAAGGAAAATGGAAGGTACATTGTCCTTAGAATTGTGTCATTTATACTGTTGCTTCACTCTTTCCCTCACAACATTTTCTGGACATTTATTTTTTTAAATCCCTCCCAATTTTTTGTAAAACCAGAAATGAGCATTATCAGTCCAGTGCAAAATAGATTCATGCATATCTTTTTAAGAAAATAGTTACACATAATAATCCTGAGAAACATTCAGAAAATTCTATCTTTGAGCTACAGTGGGCCTGTTTGCACTTGGTTGATGGGGATGGCTGTGCACACTGCATTCACACTTTCTACATGGTAGAATAATCACTTGACCTGTAAGTGAAAAAAGATCATAGTCACATTGCTGGTGCTATTGAAATTTATCCCTGTTATACGATACAGATCTCTTTCTTGGGGGAAGATGGACAAAGGGTTTTGTTAATCTGGTCAGAAAGCACGTCATATTAGAGGCATTGACCTGGGCACATCTTGAAACACTAGTTTTACTTGTTTGGGTTTTATTTTTGTTCCTTCTTCCTCAGACAGTCAATAAGGCCTGGCAGTTCTCTCTCTCTCTTTTGACTGTGTCCACCCATATTAACTCATCAGCGCCCAAAAGCTGGTGAAATTTTGAAATTGTGCTAGACCTCACGGAAGTGACTGCTCCTTCATGAACCATTTTTCATGTTTAGCCTTCTTTACCATATGGTGATTTGGACAATCCGGGACAGACCATACACACAAAGTGTCTTTAGGTAAGTTGCGGATGCTGCTGGTGCCCACCACTGTCCCTGATTCTAATACCACCCCATGAAATTAAGTGCAAACTGGTGCACAATTAGCACAGCTCCTTCAAGAAACATCAGACCAGGGGGCTGTATAACATAAGTTATCTACTTCTACCTTATTGGCTCAAGCTTTCTTTCTCTCAGGGACAACATTTTTAATTTGCTATTGATTTCCTTGTGTGGTTGAAGGAATTCTTGAATCATTATAACTGACAAGTCAATTTGTGGTGAGTGAAACCCAGAACTTATTCACATAGAAATCCTCCTTTAACTCCAGGAAACTTTACATAAGGTATATTTGCTAGGCTAATTATGTTTATCTACACCCTATTGTGCAATCTTTTATCTGAGTAGGTTTCCAGTAATCTGGCACCAGAGTCAACAAGAAGGCTGATAAAATCTGGTTTGCTAATTTAAGGGGGAAAAACACACATTTAGGCCACACCCGAATCTGTTATATACTAGGCATTACCATACAGAATGGAGTTCAGAAATGGTTCAGCACCATAATGGTTTTTACAATGATTTAGGCAGCCTTGGCTGGAATTCAAGGCATGCAAGAACTAGAGCAAGGGAGAAGGAAAAATCAAGTTTCCCCAGATGCCAAAAGAAAAGAAAGAGCCTTGCACATAATTTGTCAGACACTGTGGTTTGTGATAATGATCTGTAGCCTGCCAGTTACCATAGGAATGGCTGGACCAACAATGGTTATAGCCCCCAGAACCTTAAGTGTCATAAGCATCAAACCCATGTTTTAGCTTCAGGGCCCAGATGAGTTAGTCAGCATGATGGCTTAGAAACAATTCTAACGGAGGGTTTAGGCAGGAATTCCCCATTGGCTTTCAGTGCCCCCAAGCTGTGATTTTTCTGATATCATTGCCCAGACCCTCTCATGTACACTGGCTGCCATTGGTGTGCATCCAATTAAAAAATATACTGAGCCAATTTAATAGGATCATCTGTGGAGATGTCAGCCTTTGTCCAGATACAGAAGCACCTATGTCAAGGTGGAAAGGGAAGAAATGGCTGGAATTCAGCAAACTGTAGTAAAAGAAGCTTTTATGTGTAATGCATCCAACCACTGTTTGCCAGTGGCCCCCTGACTTTAAAAAATATTGGACAGATCCCTGCTAAGTTCCTTCCTAGACACTCACGTATTCTGGTGAAAGGTTTATCATAGAGGTGGCAAAAGACATCTAAATGGTCCTTTCTGCACAGGGCTTTATTCTGCGTTATATCCTGGAGCAGAGACCTGCCTCCCACAGGCTGATGCTGACTACAGCAGGCCCTAGGTGGGGCCTGCCATAATCTGCACCAGCATGTGGATGGCAAGTCCCTGTTCCTAGACACAAATGCAGAATAAGGCCCTGTGCAGAAAGAGCCTGAACGTTTGTACCCTAGCTGAACTGCTTCTATTTAGACCTAATCTGACATGAACTAGTGGGTTTGTGGAATACAAGACTGAACTGAACCTCCCCACCCCCAGGAAAATATGAAGGTTTCGTTTGTTGCTGAACAGAACCAATGTGGTTTTAACCAAACTTCAGGTCAAGCCCTTTTTTGCCAACAGTGGAAAAAGGTTACACTTCTATGAAAATGGTCACATTAATAATGTTTGATTTTAAATGTTTTTACTCACCTGGAGACCCCCGGGTATAGGGCAAGATAAATAAATACATACATTTGTGGCAAGCATGCACATTTATTTAAATGTAATATATTTTTTCATTACTTTGTTTAAAAGCTAAAGATTGTTCAGCTAAAATTCTTCTGCTGTTTGAAAGTCTTGCTCATTACTGTTTTTGTAAAGAAACAAATCCTTGTGAGTGGAAGACTAAATACTGTGTTGCTTACTTTTTGAGAAACAGTAAGAGGAATGCCTAAGCTAAGCGGTTCAAAGTTAAGACCAAGGGAAGAATAGTTTTGCATCCAAGCAGCATGTGACCAATGAAAGACTCATGTGATCTCTACACTACAAGGTTTCTGGGGCAAAATAGCCAATGTGTAATTTTGTGTCTTCTTGCAGACTCAAAAGTTCTAATTACAGAGGGAAAGAGGGTTTTTTTTGTTGTTGATTCTGGTGTTGATTCATTTAAAGCTCCTTTCTTCAGGCAGATCTTGCAGGGGAAGCCAGAGGAGGTAAGTACAGCTGAAAGAATCCTGCACTGGGTTTACCAGCTTCATTTGAAAACAACAGAATGCTGGCAAAACTCCCGCTGATAATTTTTTTCCTAGCACTCTGAGAGATTCCAGCTGTACCCACGTGCCTGGGTGGTTCTAGCTGTGCCCTCACACTTATTCTTAATGAAGTGTATGATACAAACATTTTAAATAAATAAATCATGAGCTCATTGCCTCCGGATGGAACATTGCCATTGTGGGACTTCCTGAAGGCCAGAGCAGAAGGGAGGCATTCATGAGATAAACATATCCCAAAAACAAATGGAAATAAAAAATTCTGTTTTTAGAACTGCTGGGTGAAAGAAAACATTTTTCCAGCGTAAAGTATAGGCACTAGACCTGTCTGGAAGGTCTTTTTCCATGAGTTAAACCTGTGTTCCACACCACCACCTGTTGAACTCTGATTTAGAAAGCAGGTAGGAGAGGAACAGACTATGGAGGTGCCAAGAGCATACTTTAAAAATAAGAAAAAAGAACATCTGTGTGGCTTTAAATTTAGTAGTAAATTTAGTAGTAATCATACCCCTGCCTGTTTATATAACTTGGCATAGAGAAATGAAATTTGCTAATGCATAGCTCACAGAAACAAATTGGTGGTATTTTTCATTCCTCTGACAGCTACCCTATCCCACAACATTAGTTTAAGCCAATCTCTTTATAAAACATAGTGGAATGCTGGCTAAGTTAGAAGGGATCCTAGTGAAATGACCAATTTCTGACTAACATGACAGTGTTTTCTTGTGAGGAATGAATTTTAAAAGGAGATAAGTGAAAGGAGGGCAAAATGTCAGAGAGCCAGGTAAATGCCTTCTTGTTTTCCCTTTGCTGCATTTCCCCCTGTCTTGCTAAATGGTCCCCTATACCCCACATCCATTATTTAATTTAATATGGAGTTTTGTGTTTCCCATAACAACGCTAATCAGGACACAGGTAGAGGCTGTTTTTCTTTATGGGACAGAATAATTATGACAGAAAATCCATAGCAAATAAACTATCACAGGCTGCGTTCCCATGCAATAATAAGTCTGCTGAAAATCTTCTTTTGCCACGGAGCGGTCCCATGCACGGCTTTAATCCGGGTTTCCAGCGCCGCTAATGGGGAAAACCCGCTTTTAAAAAATACCTGTTTAAAGCAGTACTTTCTGGAAGATGTGGGTTTTCAGCGCAACATTTTCCATGGGATTGCTCCGTGGCAAAAGGGGCGGGGATTCTCTCCCAGGTGGGAATTGCCGGTCGGAGAGATCATCTCTCTCTCTCTTTTGCCTGTCATCCAGCCAGCGATCCATGCAAACAGCGATCTAGGCAGGCATTTTCTCTTTGCTGTTTCTCTTTCCAATCCCAAAGAGAAACAGCAAAGATACATTGTGATGAATTGCTTCCGCGAAAGTGAAAGTGTAAAAGAGCTGGCTGGGTGGAGATCTTGTAAACAGTGCTGGCTGCAGTCTTTGCAAGCAGGGGAGACGAACAGGGAAGTTTAAAATTTTTCTTTTGGTCTTTTTGAAGGAAAGGATTGCAGGATCGCTGGCTGGGGGGGGAGGCGTTTCGGCAGCTGGAAATTCCTTCCGCCTGATCACCCAATGAAACAGCGAGGGGCGGGGAGAAAAAGATGCGGGTAAACAAAACACGCTTCCTTGGGGACGGTCCGTTCATTTTAAATGCGTGTTTTGCCTACCCCCTTGGGAACGCTTAAATCCGGATTGAACCCGCTTTTCTTTAATCCACTTCAGTGGAGGGGCAATAGAGATACAAATTAGTACCATGGGAACGTACCCACACAGGAGAAAAAAGAGCAAGACAGGGGCATCAGTTAATCAGAGGAATGCAATACGAGCTTAAACCCTTCAAATTTTCCCTCCCTCCTTTTTCTGGAGTTATGAAAATAGTATAGGGGTCGTGTCTATTCTGCCTTCTCTGGCCAGTTTGCCTGAAGTTGTGTCCTAGGGTGCTTCCGCACTGGCCCTTTAACACCCATTAAGCACACATCTGGCGCGGCGCCTCCGAACACGCGTTGTTGTTTCGGACACATCCGGTGAGGTGTGTCCGCACAGCAACATGCATTAGTAACACTTTCCTGGCGGCGCATCCGCATTTGCGGGTCCATTTAGCACACATCGGTGAGGTGCGTCCGCACCTATCCGTGACTAATGTGTGCTAAATGGGTG
>MTQE01002560.1:12670586-12687988 GCA_014337955.1 Aspidoscelis marmoratus | reverse complement strand
ACAGGGTGTTCTGTTGTGGGGAGAAGAATAGAAAGCTTTATCAGCCGCTTGAGTCCACTTAAATGGGTGTGAAAAGCAGGGTAGAAAAGCCAACTCTTCTTCATACAACAGCATATATAGATAGTAATATAAGTAAAATTTCAGCTAACTACACAGCTTAATAACTGAAGCAAATAACAATAACAGCCGTCAGTCTAATGAAAAACTCCAGTTACTAGATACTCTCTTCACATGGGAACTATGAGCAACAATGTCATTCTTATGCTTTAACTAGAATGAATGTGTTTTTGACATTCTATTCAAATCAAATCGAATACCGAAAATCCGATTCGATTCAAATCTCTTAAATTCAAATTTAACAAGATTCAATTTGAACTTACCACATTCAAACCTATTTGTTCAATTAATCTGCACATACAAATGTCGATGACATGCATATGTGCATGTACGCATCTTTACTATATCTGTACACGTCCGTATGCATCCCGTAAGTTATCCTGTATGCAACCCGTTTTTGTCCCGTACGGATCCATACAAATGCATACAAATGTGGGAAAGATGTGGATCTTCAAGTACGCATTGTGTACAAACCCATACACATATGAATGTCTGGATAATTTGAACAAATAGATCCAAAATTCAAAATTCAATTAGAATGTTTACATTCAAATTTTGGGACATTCTATTCGCGTTCTAATGTCAAAATTTGGCACTTTCGATTGGATTTCAGATGTCTACAAATATTCATGCACATCCCTAGCTTTAACTACTTATGGAAAGGGCTTTGAATCTTTGATAATTTAAACTTGTAAGTCTGCCTGGCCTTTTTATTAGTAGTGCAAAGCAATCCAGGGGAGAGTTCATAGTTCCGGATGTGTATCCTTAGTAGAACTCAGTCTTCTTTGCTTTTTCCTGCTGGATCATGACTGTCTTCAAACAAAAGACAGAACTGCTTTCTTTGTGCGGAATCAGTCAGGGATGGATGATGTGTTATTCTTGTCAGCAGGATGGTAAGTAACGATAAAAGGCAGTTACACTAAAATTGCAAATACTGGTTAGTTTAATACTTTCTGCATTTATGCAGTGGTTTCAGCTAAATGACAGGTATCAATTGTGTCACATGACGTGTCTTTAAATAGCTTAAACACCTGCAGGAGGAATGCAAATAAAGGCTTTGAACACATCCTGTTATCTGAAGTTGTAAAATCCGGCTTGACCTTTTTTCTTTTTCTTTTTTTTTTGGAAAGGAGATTTCTCCAGGGCTGAGTTCACACCTAGGTTTTAATCCAGCTTCATCCCACCTTTAGAGTAGGTATGCGCATGAATATTCGAAACAATTTGTTTGAATTTGGACATTTTTCTGACAAGTATTCTACCCCTCTTCCCCAACTGCAAGGCAGGCAGGATAATGGCTTGAGTTTTCTCCCTTTTCTGTTTGCCAGGTGTTCTCACAGTTCCCGGGGGAAGTGAAGGTGCGCAAAACTGCTCAACTGCTGCCAAACCTTGTCAAAGAGCTGGGGGGGGGGGTATTATTATTTTTGCCATTCAGTCCTGGTCTCTCTGTGTGGCTAAGGGGGGACGACGTGGCATTTTGTGGCATTTCCCAGTAATTGCTGCAGCAGGTGGCACAGGAGTGGGGGTGAAGTCAATACGGCTTCCATTCAGGGGAGAGGGGGCAGAGAGGAGATGGCGCTGTTCCCCCATGCCGGGGTTTAGTGTGATTTGCATGGGGATGATGGCTGTATGCATACACAGCCCGCGTTAGTGGTGATGGAATGGGGACGGGTAAGATTCGGTTTCGGTCTTGCACCCGGTCAGAAACGAGCCCAAATCACACCAAATCACCTGCATGGGGATGTGGCCTAAGTAACTGCTATCTGGATGAAGCTTAGGCAAAGGACATCAAAATTTTCTATTGAGAATGGACTTCCCATTCGGGGAAGTCCAAATTGAAGGAGGAAAGTCCACAAATAAAACAGATAGAAATTTAAAGGTATGACCAGTCAGATCTGAAGATGGGCTGAAGAAAGTCATATTTTTTGAAAGCATTTTTTAAAAAAGTTGCTTATCTTTGAGCAAGTGCTTTGAAATGACCACAGATGCAAAAGTTAAGTCCTATGATTGAGCATATAAATTACACAGTTACATATAAAGCACAGTGGGAAGGTTTGCTCTGTACTATCCCAGTTGGAAACTGAATTAGTTTTTAAATCAAGAACAAAAGAACTGAAAGGATATTACAAGGGAAAATACCACTTCTACACGAAAACCAAAGCTTTTGCTAGAGAAGGTCATTTTGGGGCATGGATTTTGAAAAACCCGTGCCATATCGAATTATTTGCACACCCAGCGCATCCAGCTGTGTATCTGGATAAACTTTTAGCCTGCCACCATTTTAAGGTCAAACCTATCATGTCAATATTTGTTTACTGGATAAGAAAAATAAAATTGTAAGTTATCTCACTATGAATATGAACAGTCCATAAACTATGAACTTGTACCAGTATCTAATAGAATACCTTATCTTAGGCTTCCAAATTAATTGGTCTGGTGTAAGAATAATGACCAGAATTCAGATAGTCAAGTAATACTAAACTTCCTTTCTTCCTCCCTCCCTCCTTCCCTCCCTGGATAAGCATTTTGCATCCCAATTTCACGATCAGAGTTTGATTAGAAATGTTTGCTACTCTAGGTCAGAGTTTGATTAGCTGCTTTTTTCCCCACTAGAAAGTTTTAACTTCACAGTCAATTGATTTTTCTTTTGGTGGGGATTGGGCAATTAAAACTTTTGTGGTGCTTCGAATGTACCATGAACAAACAGTGGCCGTGTCTTCATGGCAAACTTATCTCAGATTCAAAACGTTTTCAATCCTCAGAGTCCGCACGGCAGTTTGGCCTAACACGCTTTCCCCGTGTTAAACCACCACAAAGCGTGGTGAATCTCAATCCTGATTTCAACAGGTCTCACTCCGGATAGTGTGCTTGATACGTGTTTCATTTTTTACTGTGTGGACAGTACCGTGTTAAGGGATGAGAATCCGTGTTTAGGGTTTCCCTCCCCCAATAGCTTGCTTCCAAAGATAGTGATTTCATTGGAAAAATCTACCCCTCAAAACAGGCACTATAAAAATCCACTCATTAAAAGCTACACTGTAGCGATCTAGGCACTTCATGCCTTATAACAATGTTGCAAATTTCCGCAATTCTGAAAGTGCTGACCTTTAGAAAGGGAGAGGAAAAGAAAGCCCTGGAGGTTCTGTTTTAAAGGCTGTGGCTATGAAGGGGGCTTGAGTTGCTGCTGCTGCTGTGTGCCCTGGGCAATGGGGAGAGGAGGGGAAAGAATCACTGGCTGCCCGCTGCCGTTTTTCATCCATCCAGGCAAGCGGCAGCCACCCAGCCACCCAGCTAGGCTCCCTGAAGGGGTCCCTTATGGGTGGCGTGTTCATGCCAGGTGAAAGAGGGCAAGGCAGCCCAGAAAAGCGGCTTTTAAAAAGTAGCCACTTGAGTCCCCCCTTGAGTCACATCCGCCACGTAGGATCCTCAGAATCCGGATCGAATGCAATTAAGTTAAAAGTAATGGGAACAGGCAAATCCGCGTTTGCATCCAGTTCTATTATTTTGGTTTAGGGAAACTCAATTAAGCTTGCTGTGGGGATTCGCCCAGTGCCTGCATGGCACTGGCCCCTCAGCACTTGTCGAAATAAGTGTCACTGTAGTACTTAAAATGCAGAGTGTATTGAAGACTGCTCAGAACTGCTCACCCTCTTTCCCCTTGTAGTGACAACCTTGTTGCTGTCTCCACAGCAGCTATTTAAGGGAGACATTCCCTGCATTCAGCCCCGACCCCCATCAGTACTGAAGCTGGGGATTCCCTCACTTTAATTCTGATGGTTGGGGAGTGGGTGGGCTGCCTCCACCCCCATCTGTCATGATCAAAGCCAGGAATAAATATTACATGCACAGCTTATTATCGTGAAAACCTTTTTCATCTCGCTTCATACTTCAAGATGTGAAAGGCAGAGTGACATTTCTCCTCAGAGATTTTCTCCTTTTGAGAACCCAATTAAGAGTACAGAACAATTAGAAGGTCTTATGATTATTATGCCGGTATTCGTGATAGTACATCTCAGTAATGCATAATAAGGAGGTTGCCAGATGCTGTGAGAGGAGAACTAAAATAACCTTTGGCTCTTCTGATGCCTCTTTAATAAAAGAGGTGCCTAAAACTACTGTACTCCCTGAAAGTACCCAAACAGGCCACCCAGGGCTGGGGAATTCTTGCCCATAGGAAGGTCTTTTCTCCCAAGGGAGTTGACAATGGTCACATGATTTCTTGCCCACAAACGCAGGCCAGAGAGGCTTTCCTAGTTGCAGAAGGGAGGAAGTGGTGCTGATAATGCTACTTCTGAGGGAGCATTTTGCTTCTCATTTTCATCAGACAATGTCAGAAGAAGAAGAAGAGTTGGCTTTTCTACTTTGTTTTTCTCACCCTTTTAAGGGGACCAAGGCCCCGTTCCCATTACAAGCTTAAAATGGTTTTCCTAAACTGAAATAAAAGAACCGGATGCAAACACAAATTTTCCTGATCCCATTACTTTCAACTTTAATCGCGTTCGATCCCGATTCTGAAAGCGCTTGAAAACTTCATTTGGGAAAGTGTATCTTTTTCTCTCCGCCCATTGCCAGTCATGGTGCCCACCCCCTCTCTCTGATTGGGGTTCCTCCTGCCACAAAATTTTTGACGTGACAAGGGCTGGGAGTTCCTAGAGTGCTATTGGGGGAGGGAAACCCTAAACACCCATTCTCATCCCACTAAAACAGTACCGTTCACACAGTAAGAAATATAAACCGTTTAAAATGCAAGAACAGGAGCGAGACCTGTTGAATCCTTTCCTGCTGCTGGAACGGCTCCAGGCTGGGCCGGTCCTGCTAGATAAACGCAAAAATGGCCCAGTTGAGTGATGTAGAAGCTGCCTAAGCCGCTTCTGTGTGTGAATGCAGCCTTAACATCCTGCTTCTACAGCATCCTCTGACAGCCATCCGGCAGGGTTATTGAAAGGGATGTGGGATTACTAGTATCTCTTCTGATAAATTCTGTATTGGGACCTATGGATGCCTATTGCCACATATTTTGAAAGCATTTTAAGAATGAAGTTGCTTTTCTTTGTAACAGTCTAGTTCTGGGGAATCAGAATTTTTGAAAGCTAAGAACCTGGCCAGCCTCCTTGTTACTTTGTAACCAATTACATGATATCATAACTCACATCCCTTTTAGGCAACTGAGAGGAGTTGCCTGGTTGAATCCTGTGCCTGATATATCCTTCACACTCTGATGTGATTTCTGATGGTGGTGCTAGTCCATCCTCCCTTGAAAATATCCTGGCTTAAATCCAAAGGAAGGAGCTATGGAGTGGAAAGTCCACAGATGGAACAGATAGAAATGAAAAGGTGCAAGGAGCCAGACTTGATGATAGAGTGAAAGATGTTTAAAGTGAAGGTGTGACCATGGCCTTAGTCACCCTATTAATACATAAACCCATGTTAGAATTGCTGCTAGAATCTCTTGTTAGAATTGCTGGCCCCCACACTCTGGAAAAGCCTGTCTCTGGAGTCATGACAGGTGCCAATGTCATATATCTCTTCACTCAAGTCTTAGACGCTTAGCTTCTTCTAAGAGTTGCCCAAGGAGGAGGGGTTATATTTTAATGTGTGTTTTATATAGTTCTGTGGGTTTTATCTCTTTATTGTTGGGACCCACCTTGGGACCTTCAGGTGAAGACAGGGATATAAATATTGGTATGTATGTATGTATGTATGTATGTATGTATGTATGTATGTATGTATGTATGTATGTATGTATGTATGTATGTATGTATGTATGTATGTATGTATGTATGTATGCATGTATGTATGCATGCATGTATGCATGCATGTATGTATGCATGTATGTATGCATGTATGTACCTGTACGTCAGGGAACTGATGTGAAAATTTCCCCAGACAACCAACCTTCTGAAAATGTTTCTCTTCCTAAATCTGTCTCTGCACCTTCACAAAAACCTTGTGGGTTTTTTTTTTTGTGAGAAACATTAGCTTCATCTGGAAATCACTTACTTAATCTGCATTACTTGGATAATCCAGAGAAAAATGTGTCTAGATGCATTTTATTCTGGATTATCAAAAAAATAAATAAGTAAAGCTTTATCCAGACAGCACTGACTTAATCTGCATTATTTGGACAATTTGGAGTAAAGCACATGCAGACAAATTTTACCCTGGATTATTCATGGTTTATTCCGGATTATCCAAATAATGCAGAATAAAGATATGCTGTATCAGTGAATCTTGAGTTATTATTACAATACTGATCTGTGCTTGTGACCTATAACTGTTTGGTACCTGCTATAAGTTTTGACACTAGCGGATAACTACATGTATCAACATGCTTCCTGGGAGGATGGCTGTGCAGCTGACACGCTGACTCATCAGTGACAGTATGCAGAAGTTTGACAAAGTTTTCCAGATGACTGAAGAGTGACAAAGCATCATCTAGGGAGTGTTCCAAGAGCGATTTATGAAAAAAAACCCTCAAAATATACTAGAGTACTGTAGACAAAGTGAAATGATGTAGCCCTAGTTGATTGGGAGAGTCAGCACCAGAGCATTGACTCACAGAGAAGTAGTGAGTGAAGAATTCCACAAAGGAGAATTGGAAATATGTACTAAATGTGATGAAGGGGACAAGGGGACAAGATCCAAAAATAAATTGTGAAAACAATCTCCAAACTGACTTTAATGAAGGAATTGATAAAGGCCAATGCAGCACCAGATGAGGTAGATGGAGAAATAATGCAATAGTGATATTGGTGGAAAGTAATAATGTTAAAATTAATAAATATATAACAGCAACAACAAAAGTAGTGGATAGCCTCTTTTACAGTGGGTACTACACTTCAGTTATGGCAATTGCTGTCCAAATGCCTGAGGCCCTTTAGGACTTGGCCTGCTAGTGCATGCTGGGATAGCTTCTGGGAAGCAACCTCTGCCCTTGAAGGAGGCATTTCCACACCAGAAGCATCTCCTGCTATCCCAGAAGCTACCCCAGTGTCCACTAGCGGTAGTGCAAGAGATTGTGCACCATAGGCATCCACAAGCTTACTTGTTCTGGCCAGCAGAAAGAGCATTCACACCTATTTGAGTGCTGGGGGTCATCTGAGGTGCTAGGCAACCTGGGATGCTAGTGCATGTGTGGGTTGCATCACCATTGTCCTGGTGATGGAGCTGGTGCATGCACCATCGCACAGGCCACCGGGGCAAAGATGGCAGAGCACTCAGACACACGTCTGGACCTCTGGTAGGTCTGCAGACATGTGGGGAGGGATGGCTTTTACTAGCATTCACAAATGTGAATGCCAGTGCACGCCAGTGGGAGTTCACTATTCTTGACCCTCAAGATGGGACAGGAAGTGCAGAAATGCCCCTGCTTTTGGAAAGGACAGAATACAAGAAGTTTCAACACTGTACTTTTAGTAGGCACTGCATGTTTTTAATTGTACAAACATTCCAGCTGGCACTTGCCATTTGTTGCTTATGTACGTGAAGCTCTCAGTAAGTTTATAGATTAATCAAAATAATGCTAATAGTGCCACAGATGGCACCACTATGACCATTTCTTCCTCTGACTATTACAGATCATGATACGTGAAGTATACATGAGTGATGGTCCCTGAGGCACTGTAGAGAACCCGCAGGACTTTGAGGCACTGCTGACGTCAGCAAAGATCAATAAAGCTCATACCTTGTACTGAACTAGGTCAAGGAACCATTCGTTGCTAATGACCTTTTCAAAATGGACGTGTGTGTATGCTCATGCAGGCACATGTATGCAAATAAATGCGTAATCCAGAAACCATCTGCTCAGAGGGCTTAATATGGCGAGTACAAGGAAACAGTTTATATACAAAGGTCTCACAGAGTTAATGCTAAATCACATCCTGTTTCATGTGATAGAGAACACAGATAAAGGAATGAGTGTGTGAGAAAGGCATTCAGCCATGACTGAGGGCAGGGCTCTGCAACGTTTATGTAACTTTTTTTACAAGCTTCTTGGCAGAGGATATAGGAAGTAGGGTTTTATGCTTTTCCTCTGCAAGGTACAGTAGAAGAGCTCATTGGACACACTAAAAAGCAATGGAGTTTTATGCACCATGTTAGGCGTAAACTGGACTAAATAAATCTTCGTTTTACCTGTGCTTTATTATCCAAATATAGGGGAATAAGCAACTGACATCTGGATGCAGCCATAATTTGTTGTATTCTATGGACCAGAACACTTCTGCAATTTTTTTTTTTAAAAGACAGCAAATCTGTACTTGGAATATGGCTTAGACATCAGGGTGGTTGCAGAACTGGATGAAGAAACTCAGAAGTCCCTTGTAGTAGTGTTGTTGTTTTCCCTTGAAATTTTTTGAATTCTTTCACCCAAAAGGAAACTCCAGATTGAATTGAAATGTTATTTTATCCAAATTGGATGATTAAATCAATGTCAAAGTTACAAAAAACGATTCTTGTCTGCTTTCCACATTGTTTTCAATGAAAGTTGCAACTTCTGAATTAAAACATTTCTTGCTGGAATACTGAGTTCTCGCCTATTTCCCTCACTGTGCTCAAACCATGTTATATTTCTGCCAGGAACACAGAATTCTTCTAGACCTTACTGCTATAATACTTTCTACTGTAACATGTGCAAGGTTGTTGCACCAGTGCTATGGAAACCTATGTAGCAAGTACCAGTGATCTTAGAAACCACTAGCAACACAATCTTTTCTTCCTTACACTCTTGTCAGGTGCAAATATAGTTTGTTCTTACCTTTCAGTGATGCTGTAAGACAGACAAATCTTCTTTTGGAAATGCCCTGGCTACCTTGCTGCCTCCAGACGGCTCCTTTGTCCTTCCACACTACTTTCCTTACCCAAATTTCCAAGTAGCCCAATGCTGTGCTATTTTTGTAGAGTGATGATGACACCAAGTGGTAGTAAATGTAATCTGCATTTTTTTTCAAAGATCCTGTAGAAGAAGTCTGTGGTTGAATTTTTCCGAGGTCCTAGTTTGTTTCTAGTCTTAGAATAGTTTCAGTATGTTCTGCCATTTTCCCAAGTAATTCCAAAGGGAAGAAGAAGAGTTGGCTTTTCTACCCTGCTTTTCTCACACATTTGAGGGGACACAAAGCACTGACAAGGCTTTCTATTCTTCTCCCCACAAGAGCCACACTGTGGTAGGTGAAGCTGTGAGAGCTCAGGAAAGAGCTGTGACTAGCCCAAGGTCACCCAGCTGGCATCATGGAGGAGGGTAGAGTCAAACCCAGTATTCCCAGATAAAAGTTCAGCTGCCTAACCACTAGACCAAACTGGTATATCTGAGCAGAGAGAAAAGTAGGCCAGAAGGAAAACTTCTGTTTTTCCACATGATGAAAAATTGGTGTTAGAATGGGTCATGTGGGTAACAATACTACTAACATACAAAAATGACAGAATAATCTAAACACGGATTATGAAATATAGCAAATAGATTTGGAGAAAGATGTTTGAGTCTGATTGCCAAGATAGCAGAAAAGATTTTAAAATCCAGATTGGCACCACATCCATCCCAGAGCATTCTGGAGCATGTGGAAATGTCCCTGATCCTCTGAAGTTCCACAACTGCTCCGCAGCTTCACCAGAAGCTGCTAGGGAGCTCCTTGCAGGCTCCCAGACTCAGTGTTCTCACCTACTTCTGGTGCAACTGCTGCATGGAAGTGGGAGGTTGCAGCTATGCAAATGCACACTGCATTGCAATAATCACAGCAACAGCTGGGCATGCAGCAGAAATTTCCATGACGTATGCCATGGCAATTTGGATGGTCTGTGATGGACTGTCCACACTACAAGTGCCAGCAGTTAAGTTGGGGTTGGCACTAGGCATGTTCTGCATTTGGCTTCATGTCCACTGGACAGGAAAAGTGCAGAACCCACTAACATGTACGAGCATTCGCACTTGGGAATGCTAGTACATGCTGAACTAAGCCTCACATGGCTGGAGACTTACCTGTGCTCGGGCACATGTCTGATTGCCACCATTTTCTTTGCATCGCCTGGCATGACAGCGAGGCACTGCACATACGCAGTCACGTTCAGGGTCATCTGAGGTGCCAGGTTCAAGAGCTTCTCAGATCCGCATTTAATTAAAAAACACACATACCAAAATCAGAGAAGAAAAACAAGATTTTCTACATAGTTATGCATGGCAGGCCTGTAAAGAATGGATCATCTTGTTTAACAATGTACCTGAAATGCTGCTTTCAGCACCAGGGTTCATACTAGAACCTGTCAACTGACAAATTACTGCCTGTTAATCCTGGAACACAATGTTCTGGCAACTATTTTGAATGGCTGCAAACAAGGTGTACAATCATGCCCTGCTGTGAAGTAGTCACACCAACTTTTATTATATTTGAACAGACAGAAAAATGTAATGTTCTGTACCCATGAGCCTGCTCCTTTTCTCACGACACACCTGGAATCTGCATTTTCTCTGCCTGAAACTTTATGCATTTGAGACATTCAGGTGATACAACCATGTTGGTAGTAGGGGCTGAAATGTGCTAATCCTGCACTGAACCTTATTCCAGATTATATCCTGGAATAGGGACCTGTCATCCCAATGCTAATCTGTGATTTAATCCAGAATAAGGCCCAATTCAGGAAGGGCCAAGATCTGGAAGGCTTTGTTTCTTCGTAGATGGTATAATGGAAAACTCAGGTTACTTGCTTTGTGCATCTCATTCCATGCATGCAAATATGACTTGTAAGGTCCATGATTTTCAGTGCTCTTTGCAACTTCGTCATGGACACAAATTCATTGTCAATTCATTTCAGTTTTGTCCCAGTTGTCTTTATTTGAACTTTATGGGTGTTTCTGCACAGGGCTTTTAAAACCCATTAAGCACACATTCGGAATCCTGTGTCCGCATATGCGTTGCTGTTTAGGACACTTCCGGTGAGGCGTGTCCGCACAGCAAGGCGCATTTGGCACACTTTTGGGAGACCGCGTCCGCATTGTCGGACCTGTTAGGCACACTTCCGGTGAGGTGCATCCGCACCTATCTGTGCCTAAAGTGTGCCTAATGGGTGTTAAAATGACAACACATATGATGTGGTGTTAATGTGTCTTTCGCTGTGAAAATGGATCCTTTTAGGATGCGTCCGCACAGCGAAAGTGTTCCTACCCGGAGCCCTCCCCTGGTCTGCCATGCTTGGCTCCTCGGAGCCAAGCATGGCGAGCCGGGGGACTCCTACCTCGTGGCTCGCCCTCGCCCCAGAAGCAGCAGATCGCCACTTCTGGAACCAGGGGGAGCTTCTCCAAAGCCCTCCCTAGCCCACCCGGGGGAGACCAGCCAAAATCCCCTCCTTACCTGCTTGTGGTCGCCCCGATTCTGGCTACAGGGACCCAGGATGCAGCGTGCCTGGGTCCTGTGCACCTCCTGATTGGCCTGGGCTGCTCCTGGCAGCTCCGGCTGTCAGAAGGGTTTCTGCGCAGGCGCACCATCTAGACCACCCGTGGAAACACATTGGGAGCTTCCCTTAATCCAGATCTACTAGATCCAGATTAAAGGAGCGTGGTGGGAAACCACCCTTTTAAAAAGCTTATTTTTAGTTGTATTTGTCTGATGCTTCAATACCCTTGGCAAACAAACTACCATTCCGTTTCCTCAGTGTTTGGTGTCTTACACTTGTGGGAATGATTTCTTCCAAATGCTTCTCCCTGACACGGGAGGAGGAGGGAGGGGAAGGAGAGATATTTTATATTCTTTTTCCAATTCCTTTAAGTAGTAGAGATCAAGGTCTACTAGATGAACTAAAAATGACAAGGCCTAAGGCACAGTCAGTCAAGCCTTTACTGGTCCCTTACATCATCTGAATTATTGATAATATCAGGCACGTTGCACTTTTATCATGGGACTCTTGACAGGCAAGACAATGTGTCATTATTAAAATCATGCCTGGCTGTATAGATAGGTTTGTGATCATAGTCAAACACCTATCCTTCCTCCAGGGGCCACTGTTATCATACATTTTCCATCTATTTTTGCTTATGGAACTGTCCAAGTTCCTTTTCCTAGTATCTATTTTTTTTTAAATAAAATTCTTTCTTGTGGAAACATTAAGGCCAGCTTATGCTGGGTTACGCTCTCATTTCTACTCCTGAACAGATAGTTGCTTGATTCCAAAGACTCTGGGCTATTTTGCACTCGGTCCTGCAGGACAGCCTGGAACCACTTCCATCTGGTATCGTTCTTAACGTGTGGGGCTGTCCCCCATTGCAGATAGTCTTGGAGAACTCAGATGTGCCCTATAGATATACTAGCACTGCCTAAAACAAAGCATATAAAAAGCCTAGCTCTAGACAGAACCAAGTTGTGTTATTGGGCCAGAGAGGCTTTTTGCACTTCACTTTCGTTGGGCACTCTCCCAGGGAAGTTAAGATCAGCGATGGAAGCCAGCGTTCACATTGCAAATGCCAGCCTCATTCCAAAGTTACCAGTAGGGGTGTGCACGAATGCAATTTTTGGATTCAATTCAATTCAAATAGAATATTTGAATGTTCACATTTGAACAAATAGAGAAAAAATGAAGGTATTCAAATTTGAATTGATTCAAATACATTCATATCTATTTGTACAGGTATTCAATTCGTATTTGAAGATACGAATGTCAACAACATTCATATGTGTTCGTACACACCTGTACGCATTCGTAAGCATCCCATTTAAATCCCCTATGCATCCCGCTTTCGTCCCGTACGTATACGTACAAATGCGTATGGATACAAATAAGGTGTGTAGGAATACGTATGTAATGCGTACATATCCTTACACATAGGAATGTCCAAATAATTTGTATGAATGATTTGAAACATTCAAATTCGTTCAAATGTTAAACGAATGTATAGACATTCAATTCAAATTCAAATGTCTGAATTCGAACGAATTTGATTGAATCTTGAATGTTTCGAATATTCTTGCACAGCTCTAGTTATTGGCAGTTAACCTGCAGCAGGCTAAGTGTGAATGTGCCACCTGGCAGCATCCCATCTGCTGCAGTAACAGCCACGTATGGGGGGCTCCAGCTGTGGTGACCGGGTGACATGACAGATGACTCTGTGGCCGCTGTACTTCCATGCAAAGGATTTGGGGGAGCCACACCTCCCCCCCAAGTCCTTTGCATGGAAGTACAGCTGAAGGCTCCGTGTAGGAGTTAGCTAGAAGCATTGGCTCATTGCCCATGGCAGTAGCTGCGGTGAGTGGGATGCTCCCAGGTGGCAGCGTTTGCATTTGCCTTGCTGTGTTTGGATTTTCCATTTGGGTTTTCCTTAATGGAAAGTCCACAAATAAAATGGACAGAAATGCAAAGGTGTGAGCGGTCAGACCTGAAGGTGGACTGAAGCGAAGGTGTGATCATGGCCTTAGTTAGACAAGGCTGAAAGTAAACAACTTGTCACTTTACTGATGTGTTCTCTTACTCTGAAAGCAGGCTGAAGCTGGATTAAAATGTAGGTGTGAATGCAGGAAATGGATAAAGGAGCAGTGCACAGCATCCACAGTAATCTTTGTCCTGCGATTCTAGTGCTGTTCTGAGATTCAGTTGTCTGGCTGGTTTTGTCAGTGGAATGATGAGGCAACGCCACTTTCTCCTTTAGTGGTGTTCAAATAGTACTGGGCATCAACCTCAGCCTACATGACATCGAAAGATACCTTCCCGAATCTCATTATGTCATCTGCCAGGCCCTAGAGTACTTATTAAAAGTCACTTGTTTGTATATTTTTCCTGACAGATAATGACTATTTTATCCCTCTCTTTTTTTCTCAGGTCAGATAAATCACCACCTTTCCAACTGGAGCCCATTTTGTTATTCTGTTCTTTCTCACTCAAGGTAGAAGGCACACACACATGATTATTTTGATTTAGGAGTAACAGAGATGTCTGACTATTTGTATTTTTCAGATTGTGAAGTGGAGGGGAATTCCTTTTCCAGGAAGCCTGAGCTCTCAGGATGTGGGGATTTTCTTGTTTGCAGATGGCAATTGATGGCTCAGGTAGCAGTTTAAGCTGCTGTAATGATTCTGTTCCACCAAAAACAGATGTATGGATGCCAGTTTGAAAAGCTATTAAAATGGCTTCATTTTTTCGTCTGTCCTTTCAGACTATTTGATTCCACCCCCCATCCTATTTTCTCAAGGATTTGCAAGTGCTTGCAATGATGGGAATTTGCTATGACAACCATCACACTCAATTGTGTTTTTATATATAAAGCAGGAGTGATAACCATAAACTCCACTCCATTAGAATCTTGTGATTTCTGCTTTTTTTCTTTACCGATACTTTGAGTGCTCTGTACAGTTGCAGACAGAGATAATTCTAGTCTGAGAGAGAGAGAGCAGATGCAGACTGCTTCTTCTTGGAGAACATAGAGTTTCCTTATAAAACATAAGAGTGTGAGGAAGAGAAGGAGGAAGAGGTACAGAACTCCTGCTGATTAGAAGACAAATCTCCTTATTGCATAGCCTATCATCTGCAAAATCAAATCAGTCTCATTTACTGAAGTGGGTACAGTGATTTGTAGTTTCTCTCTGTATATATATAAGCCTTCAGAAAACTCTTGAACTAATCATTTTATTGTATTGCATTTACTACCATGTGACTTCCAGAAGATTCCAGAACTTTCAACCTTCTCTGATAGTTTTTGTGGAAAGGGAAAGAAACATCTTGTTTAGCCTTTACAGACCACAGATTAATTTCAAGTAGCCTTTTTTCAACCTGAACCAGGCATGGCATGCCTGCCATAGCTTGGCCACCAGACTAGGCACCGAATTCTGGGGATTCAGATATTGTAATTAGAGATGTGAACAATTTTTTTTTTGTTTGGCATTTAATTTGAAACAAATCAAATGATTGAAAATCCATATTCATGCAAACAGAAGGCATTTGAATGTAGTAAAATTCTATTCGATACGAATCTGTTTGTATGTATTCATACGAACATTTGAAACGTATCTTGATATGAATGAATACGTATCTGATACATACAAATACGTATCTGATATGAATAGATACATATCTGATATGAATAGATACGTATTTGATACAAATGGATACGTATCTGATGTGCATATGTTTCCCCAGTTTAACGAATGTCCGAACTATTCATACGAATGTCTGGAAACATTTATATTTGTTTGAATGTTAGCATACAAATATCGTAATATTTTATTCAAGTTCAAATGTCCCAATTTGGCCGAATTTGGCCAAATTTCAAATGTTATGAACATTCCTGCACATCTGTAATTGTAATGTAATGTAAATTATTATGTATTGGTTTGGTATCTTAGGTTACAGCAAAGTATTGCTGTGCACTGTAAGTATTATATATAGTGCCTTAGCATTTTTGTTTTCAAATAGCTCTTCTTCATATTGTAGATAGCTGATTACTCTACTGAGGTAAAATTGTTACATATAGGTGAGAAGGAGAAAGATTGACCATAGCTAAGTAGATCTTGAAAATGAGGTAGGAAATATTTCCATTGGTTTAACTGCTGTTCAGAATTGTATTTAAGTGTTGAACCTGCCCAGAGAAAGATGCCTCTGTTGTTTTGAGCTGAATAAAATCACTATTCATCATGTGAGCTCAATTCATTCCTGTCAGACAACAGGCATCTCGACCTGTTGGTCTTTGCCAAGGAAGCTGGACCTGTTAGCCCTGTTCAGATGCAATAAAACTATCCACCTGTCACTTCAGCTGGATTCAAAGTGACCAGAGGCAGAACTCAAGGTCACTCAAGCTGCAATAAATGGAAGAAAGATACCATTTCTGTGCACTATCTAATTAATTGATGGAATTATCTGTGGCAATGTAGAATGGCACCCTTTAGCTTGGATGACTTTCAAAGAGACCTAAACACATTTGCAAAGGCTGGTGTTCAACCTTGTGTAATTTTTATGAAATAGGAAGAAGAGGGCTATGTCCAAAGCTCTTGCATCCTTTTTGGCTCTGTCCTTCCTTTCTTTTCATCAATGCATTACTCCAGGGACATGGTTTTCTCTTCTGGTGAAGAATCCTAACTGCATGTGACACTTGCAAGTGGGTGACACTTTCAGATGTCAAATCACAATTTCCACCAAGCTTTGCCACTGGTCATACAAGTGGATGATGTTGGATAGAGGCGTTACCCCTATACATTTACAACATGTGTTATAGTTGTCTATGGCGGTTTCTCCACTTGCTGGCAGAGATGCATATAAAAAGCATTTCCTCCACTGGGTGGTGGGAGAGGTCTTTTCAGAAGCACACCAGGAAGCCCCATCAGAGGTGGCATCAGAAGTCAGCATACTCCCAACACAGTTGAGCTGGGCATTTTGAAGGTCAAGAACTCTCCCCTCCCTGCTGCCGCCGCTGCCTTCAAAATCTGTGTGACATCTTTGAGGGCTGGCACCAGCCTTCACAGCTGGTGCTCAGGTCTAGACCAGGAGGGGCTGTCTGGTTGCAGACAGTCCTATCTCAGCCTATCTGAGCTGCTCCAAATGATATTGTGAAGAGGTCTTTAGGGCTACATGCTGATAAAGTTTTTGGATAATACCACCTGTAAAGGTTGCTCTTCCCTTTGGGTCAAAAGGATCTAAAAGGAATTTTGCCCAAGTTCTAAAAGCCACTAGGTTGATGAATTGGTGGTTGAAATGTTTAGCATTAACCACTAGGGGGAGAAAGAAACACACTGCACCATATTCCTTTGAA
Source organism: Aspidoscelis marmoratus (assembly GCA_014337955.1). Taxonomy (NCBI): domain Eukaryota; kingdom Metazoa; phylum Chordata; class Lepidosauria; order Squamata; family Teiidae; genus Aspidoscelis; species Aspidoscelis marmoratus. Next base: position 12,671,163 of record MTQE01002560.1, on the reverse strand, counting down.
ACAGCCTGGGGAGCCAGAGATCTATACATTGTAATTCTTGAGCAGAGCGTGATCCCTTATGGATACAATAATGTTACGTGGTTACACTCTAGGTTTTATCTTTAGATCTTCCAGTGGAGTAAGAATGTTTCTTATATTTCTTTGCTACAGAAATATTTCATTTTCTACTTAATGATTACATCTTCTGCATCAATCTCAGCTCTTGCATCCTTTTGTTTTCTGGATTAGTCAAGTAGGTAAAGAATCATGTTGGCACATGCCTAAGGCTCACTCACACTTCTCCCCCAATGCTCAGTTGCACAAGACACACTGGCACGATGCAAATTTGGCAGTGTGAAAGTTTGTGCAACAGAGCACAAGTGAGAGCTGCACAGACCACTTATTTCATACGTAGTGTGCCAGAAGGAAGTGTGGTCTTTGAGAGCAGATTATATTTATTTATTTATTTACATTTCTATCCCGCCCATACCTGAAGGTCTCTGGGCGGGTTGCAATAGGTTCAAATAGATTAAAACAAGATACAAATGAAGAACTGATACAGATTAAAATGAAATACAAATAAAACAAGATGCACACT
>MTQE01002560.1:12647741-12669491 GCA_014337955.1 Aspidoscelis marmoratus | reverse complement strand
GTCTCTGCTTGAGATGCCCATGAGCATTTGGTGGGCTACCATGTGTGATGAGATGCTGGACTAGATGGGCTGTGGCCCTATCCAGCAGAGCTTCTCTTATGTTCTTATGAAGTTTTGCAATTTTTTGAGGCAAGAAGACTTGTCTTATGATTCAGAATAGAGATTGGTTGCCTTCACTCAGTTAGCTCACCACTGCCCCTCAGCCCTTGCTGCTGCCCCGTCACTACCACCCCACTTCTGCACCTCACGTCACCTCACGTCACCTCGTGTCACTCCTCCTTACCAACTTTAGGAGTGAGGCAAACCCCATCCAGGCCCATGCAAGTTGTGGACTCTGTTGCTCCCTTACATGCTGAGAAGGAGTACTGGAGGGAGGGGAGGGCCGGAAAATGCACAGAGACTAAATCAACTGTTGCTGATTCTGTCCTTCCCTTGCATATTGAGAAGCAGCTGCTTGAGTCCTTGGTTACTCCTGTTTCCCAGGACACCTTTGGTCCCCAAAGAAGCAGCAACAGCAAAAAACCTCACAGAAGCACAGTCCGTCTGGGCTTGGTGCTTGGCAGAAGCCAAAATGGCCACCTTCCTTCTGTCTTGGTGCCCCTAATGGCTGATTCTGTCTCTCCCTCACATGCTGAGAAGGGAGACAGCGAGGGAAGGACAGAATCAGCAGTGGGGCAGTTCAGTTGCTGTCAGGTACTTTTAGTCACAGTGAAGACACAGTGACAGAAGGTGTGTTACTGGGTGACCACTCTGTAAGTGAAGACAGAGTCTCAAAAGCCAGGAGAAAATATCAGAGATGAGTTATTTTATCTATAAGTCATTTTATATGAATATATATTTTTGTTGTTTGTTTGTTACCAATATGTTTCTTGTTCTACCTATAAACAAGAGGAACAGGAAGGAGAAAAATAGAAAGAAATTCACCAAATAGAAGTTCTCACAAGAGTAAGGCCATCTTTTCTTTTTTTCCTATAATGCGTGGAATGCTGGAAAATCTTGGTTCTCCTATGGCTATCTATTAAACAGGTAAGATTTTTAACTGCAAATGTCCTCATTCAAATTCTTAGCCAGATCTAGCATCACCATGTGGCATCTTTGATGAGAGTCTTAGCAAAGCCTGACGCCCTTGACTTCATTCACATTTCACATTCAGCACTGGCCAGGCGTCACTTTAATTCCCTGCAAATGCTCCCAGCACAGCATTGCCCAGAGTCTTGCCATGCAAGTGAAATGGTATCTCCTCAGTAGTGGCTGGTGGGTGCGCTGACCAACGGTGAAGGCTGCCACCATGGAGAAAAGGTCAGCTGAAGGGCTCTCAGGTTTGGAGACCTTTTTGCTCTTCGTCTGTGAGAGCAATGAAAGTTCTCAGTCAGCATTAGCGTAACAGGACTGGAAAACCTCAGAAACATTTTTCCTTGTCAAGATGATGGTGCATTACGTAATTGATGGTGCTAAAAATGGAGAGACGATCAGAGCTGGACTAGGACAAATGATTGGTGGCACCTCCTTGTAATTTCACACATGGAAACTGGCTAGCAGTTACATCTCGTTTCATTTATAGCTGTGTCCTCTCACTTAGGGCAGCTGGCTGTCTGGACTGCAGAACAATCTGAAGCTGAGGTCACACCTGGTGTTTCAGATGATCTGAAGCATTCACTGATTCCCAGGGATCACACTCTAAAATGTCCTTCTGATTTTTTTGGGGGCATTTCACTTGTTATTTCACATTAGCAGGACCATGGTCTCTTTTTGTGATACTGTAGATCTTTTGTGTTGCCTGTTTTATCAGTCACCCCAATCTGATTTGCCAGTATTTGGATCATCCTAGCACTGAGATTGTTTCTACTCCTAGTCCAGTTATATTTTCAGAGTGCAACTGTGCAAGAGGACTATTGGGGACAGTACTTGTACTTTCCTGGAAGGGCAGAGGAAGAGGTTCCCTTTCCCTTCCTGTCCTAGGGCCTTTCACCACTAGGACTTAGAACCCTTCTAAGACCCTATTAGGAGCCTGATTGGTTCCAATCAGGAAGGCTCTGTCTCCACCTGGAGCCCATCGAAGGCCCTGTCCTCATGAGGGCAGGGGAAATCTGGATTTAATGGGTCCTTCAGGCCCTTAAATCTGGATTTCATGTAGACCTGATTAAAGATGTCAACAATGGGGTCTTCAGGCATCTTCAAGATCTGGGTTTCCAGGAGGACCCAATTGAGATTTTTGCTGGTGTGCAATTCTACACATTCTTAGGCTCAGGGCTGGACATGCTGGTATGAATGCCATGGACAGGGGGACTTGGATGTGTCCTTTTAGTACATAATTCTGTGAGGAGAGCAAGGAAGGGATGTGGGGCCTGACACCCTTCCAAGAAGCAAACATAAAGCAATCTACAATCCAGGCTGCTTTCAAATTACAAAGGATAAGACTGTAATGATGTGAACTTGCTTATCCTAAACACTATCCCAGCACTGACAGGTTTCCTCTTCACTGTAGAACTGGTAGCTGCTATTCTAACCTAAAGTTTGCATTTTTATTGATTAGCAGTTTGGCATGCTTGCAGAGACACGGGGTCAATTTGCATTTAACGTCAATAGGATGCAATCCCACTGAAGTTAAATTCAGGGACTGTGGCTTGCGTTCACACCACGAGCACTGGCACCATCTCCAGCTCACCCAGGGCCACTTGAGGTGTGGATTGTTTGTCCCAGACCAACAGAATCACCACACAATTTCTGTGGCACCTTCTACTGTATGTCTAGCCTCTGTTATGGCGAATGCAACATAGCACACATTTGTGCAACCACACTGCCCCCTCTCCTTGCTGCTTTGAACCAGGAAATGGGTGTGAATGCTGCTGACCAGGAGTGCACTAGATGCTCTTTGTCAGGGCATGGAATGGTCTTTACTGCTCCACAGCTTTGGAAGATTGGCACACTTTCACATGCTTGAGGTTGGTCTGGGATGAATTCAGAGCTACAGCAGACAGACGGAGCATCCTGGAGCATGCAAGGGTGTCCTGATCGTGTAAGTGTGAAAAGGCACAAGGACCCAGCAGAAGGGAAGAAGCCCAAGAGCGGGAAAGCACCAGGAAATATATTGGCGCAGGGATTTTCTTCAAATGTCTTGTTGGACTGCCTGCATTTTATTTTGCTGAATATTATTCTGTCTCCCTCTTTTTTCTCTTCAAGGCACAGAGGTTTTTGCAAGAAAGCCAGCCTCAAGAGAGAAAAATAGTGAAGAAAAAGAAAAAGGGGGGTGGGGGAGCTTGATTGTAGCCAGCAGCAGCAAGCAGAAATACAGTTGCTGGGGATGGTCCCAATCAGAAAATAGCCGAGGAGCGATTTTGGTGGCAGCAGAGGTGAAGGCATTCTGAGTTGGCAATTTCAACACCCAATTATGTCTCTGAATTTTGAGCAATTCCACAATTGTGCAAAGTTGCAGATTGGGGTAAAGTTGAGGATAAGCAAATTCACACCGTTACAGACTCATCCTTGAAATCTAAAAGCAGCCAGGATTAGGTCATTTTATGTTTGCTTCTTGGAAGAGGGTTTGGGGGCCCACAGTACATGTGTGCTCTAATCCCTTAGGGTGTATTGCACATTTGTCATGTACCAACAAAGGTGGAGATCTGGGATGGATCAGGCATAGGGACATGCACAATTAGTATTTGTTTCAATTAGGGATGTGCACAAATTTTTTTTTGACATTCTATTCGAATTGAATTGAATACCCAAAAATCTGATTCAGTTTGAATCTTTTAAATTCAAATTTAACAAGATTCAATTCATATTTACCAAATATGAATCTATTGGTTCAAATTTTTTATTTGAATCCGCACATACGAGTGTCGACAACATTCATACGTGCATGTACACTTCTTCCCTACATCCATACACATCTATACACGTCCATATGCATCCCGTAGTTATACCAAATGCAAACCATTTTCATCCCATACGAATCCGTACAAATGCATAAGGATGCGGGAAAGACCCGGATCTTCCAAGTATGCACTGTGTATGAGCCCCTACACATTCAAATGTCTGGATAATCTGAACAAATAGATCCAAAGTTCGAAATTCAATTCAAATGTTTACATTCAAATTTCAGGGCATTCTATTCGAGTTAAAATGTCAAAATTCAGCACATTCAATCGGGTTTTGAATACCTACAAATATTCGTGCACATCCCTAGTTTGAATAGATCCCCTTTGAATAAGGTAGGATTCGAATTTGATAGAAATGTTCAGTCCCGTACAAATCCCATTCGAATTTGAATGTCCGAATTTGGCCAAATTCATATGAATTTTGAATTTTACGAATATTTGTGCTCAACACATGCCTAATCAGGTGTTCACAAACTTTGCTACTGCTGGGAAAGTGAAAATGCCACTGTACAAGCAACAACTGCCTTGCTGTGCGTACGGTCATGCACGCTGGCTGTTGCTGCAGTGACCAGGCCTAGAGTGAAAAGGCCTCTAGTGCCACCACATCTCCTCTAAGCCTATGAATGTGTAGAGGCCTTTTCACTCTAGGCCAGGCTGTTGCCCGCTGCCCGCCCCCGCCCGCCGCCCCCGCCACCCGCCGCCCCCGCCGCTGTCCTCCTTGGGCGCGAAGGAGGCGAGACGAGGCGAGGCGAGCAAGCGCGCGGCAGGACACTCCACTGCCCTAATGCGCGGGCGCCGCCATGGACAGCCAGCCCCTCCTCTGTGCCCTAGCCACGCCCCGGCCACACCCCGGCCACGCCCCGGCCCCTCCTCTGTGCCCTAGCCATGCCCCCGGCCACGCCCCCTGGCCCTGACAGTACTTTTTTTTTTAATCCGGCCTTCTGCAAAATTGAGTTTGACACCTCTGCTCTAGGCCTAAAGGGGAGGTCCCAGGATGCTCTGGTGTGCAGCATCCACTCCACACGTGCCAAACCAACCCCCTGTCCAGATAGCAGTGGACCACCCAAATATACACAGCTATACTAGCCGCATCTAGAACACAGCCAGTCTAATCTGGCATGCACCTCTTCTGGATGACCTGTGTGAAGGGCAGGGCAGAGCAGCCACAGTTGCAAACTGCATCACCTGGTCACTGCAGCAACAACCAGTGTGCATGACCGTATGCACAGCAAGGCAAAGTTCTTGGCTGTAACAACAGTAAAAATAAAGACATGAAAAAAAAAAAAAAAGGCCAGGGTAAGGAGGGTTGGGACAGAAGTAGGTGGCCAAAATTTGACTGAAGGCACTGCATATCCAATCACAGAGAGCAACAGGGAGGGGGATGCTGGGAAGGTTAGAAATGGAGAAAGTACTTTATCACTGGTCTGAGGCTGTGGAGACTGAAAAATTTGGACAAAGAGAGATGAAGTGAGTGAGTGCTAAATTAGATGGGTGTGATTAAGCCAATGGTGGTTTGAGTCGTTATTGTGACCTAAGATGGACTAATCTCTTGTGGTGTAACCAGGCACTAAGAGGATGATGGACTTTTCTTTCCCAACACCTGACCACCACCCTTCCAATCACCTAGTAGTCCTATTACCTGTGACCACTGATGGAGCCGCTTACAGAGCCCTCACGCCATCCATGGCAGCAACAGGCAGATGCCCTGGTGCTCTGTCCAAGTTCATTTCACGTTTGAGATGCAAAGTGTGAGGCAAAGGGTCAGAGAGGCTGCATTTCTTAATATGAAAATCTCTTAAAGGTAGAGCACCTGCTGTCATGGGATCCAGAAACTTCTCCAGGAAGTGTAGCAGCTGCACTTCTTAGAGTAACTTTGAGCAAAACGATGCTACACAGGTTCTGATTAAATGCTTCAAGGAGATGGGTAACGTCTTTGTTTTGGAAAGGGATACACCCCCTTTTTCCACACACAGTCAAAGATCTGGATCGTCAAGATCAGGATTTTTGAGATGGGGTCCTCCTGGAGTTCTGGATCTTAAAGGTGCCTGAAGATGCCATTGCGGACACTTTTAATCCACATGAAAGCCAGATTTAAGGGCCTTAAGGAGCCATTAAATCCAGATTTCCCCTGCTCTCATGGGGACAGGGCCCTGCAGATGGGGCCTTCAATGGGATCCAGGTGGGGACAGGCCTTCCTAAGTGGTACCAATGAGGTACCAATCAGGTTCCTAATGGGGTCTTAGAATGGTTCTAAGCCCTAATGGAAAAAGGCCCACATTTTTCTAGCTGTGTGTGGCAGTTTTGAAGCTGAAGGACAGGAAGCCACTGGGGGGGGCAGGATTGAGTGGTAATAAACTGCCAAGTGGTGGCCACGGGGCACATAGGACCATCTTCCCAGATACTCCCTAAGATAAGCAGGCTGATTGATCCCTCTGTATCTTACAGCATTGCTGTTTCACCCCATTCTATTTAACGGTACAACCAGTTCTGGGGGATATGCTGCTCTTATTGTTTAGCTGAAGCCTGCTTTACAAAAGATAAATCCTATATTTTTTTTCTCATTTTCCTACTATTGTTACAAGGACAGCACATTTCATTATTATGTCATCTGGAACCCCTTCATGAAATCCTTTGCAAGCTGACATGAATTAGATTCCTGACTTGTTATATTTTACCTTGGTGACAGTGTTACCTTGAATGGCTTAATCCCTTTGTCTCTCTAGGCAAGCTGATTCATCCTGGAGAGATCTCCTGGGAGCTCGTCTTTGTAGCATAGCACTCCTGTTTTTGACCAGGACTTGAGGCCAGCCAAATTTGCCAGCCGACCCTCTCTTTAGACATTTTGTCTGAAGGCCTCCAGGCAGAAACAAGATTTGGGGAAGCAGCATTGCGTGATATCTTCCTAAGCCTGACTTTAAATTGACCTTGAAAGTAGCACATAAATAGAACTTTTGCATAACAGAGGCAAGGCAGGCAAACAGGGGAGGAAGTGAGCGTTCTGCTGCTACAGCTGACTAAATGCAGCTCAGTTCCTTAAAGCTTCAATGCCCAAAAGAGCATCTGGAATTTTAAGTCAGTGTCAGGATGCAAATGCAGTTTCCAGGCAGATCATTCCCTGAATATTTTAGACTTCTTGGTTTGTTTTGTATACCTAAGAAGAACATAAGATTGAAAGAGGAATCTTGCTGGAACAGGTCACAGCCCATCTAGCCCAGCGTCCCATCTCACACAGTGTCCCATCAAGTGCTTCTGGTTGTTTTCAAGCAGAAGATGAAGACAAAACCTCCACTTGCTCTTGATTTCCTGTAAATGACCTTTAGAGGCATCCTGTCCATCTCTCCAGTCAGATAGTAAGCTTTGCCATATCCCTTTGTTACGTGCGCAGCATCTAAACAAAGGGTGAATCCTCACAGCAAGCTTATTTCGAATTCAAAACGTTTTCAATCCTGGCAGACCCCATGTCAGTTTGGCTTAACACGCTTTCCGCGTGTTAAATTGCCCCAAAGCATTGTAAATGTTAATCCTCATTTCACCAGGTCTCACTCTGGTTCATGCACTTGAAACGTTTTACATTTTTTACTGTGGGAACCCTTCCATGTTAAGGGATGAGAGTTTCCCTCCCCCAATAGCTTGCTTCCAAAGCAAGCTGTAAAATCCACCGCTTAAAGCTACACTGTAGCGACCAAACCACTTCACACCTGATAACGATCTTGCCATTGAAAGTGCTGATCTTTAAAAAAGGCAAAAGAAAGGAAAGCAGCTGCTGGTTTGGGGAGACTGTGAATGTTTGTTGCTGCTGCTGCATGCCCTGATCAATGAGGAGAGGAGGAGAAAGAATTGCTGGCTGCTCGCTGCCATTTTTCCTCCATCCAGGCAAGCAGCAACCACCCAGCCAGGCTCCGTGAAGGGGTTCGTTATGGGTGGCGCATTCACGCCAGGAGGAAGAGGACAGGGCAGCCACTGGAGTCCCCCCTTGAGTCACGTACGTCTTCAGAATCCGGATTGAATGCGATTCTGGCTGAAAGTAATGGGATCAGGCAAATTCGTGTTTGCATTCGGTTCTGTTATTTCGATTTAGGGAAACTGGATTAAGCTTCTAATGGGGATGTGGCCAAAGAGAGTCAAACTGTGAACTGGGTTCATCCCAATTTCCTGTAAGTGTAATTGGTTGTCAGGGACCTTAGAAAAGAGGGGAAGTTGATATTCCAGGTTGCTCCTGGCAAAAGTGTTTGACCTCCATATCTTCTTTCACTTACCATCTTAATTTGTGGTACTTCTAGTTACAAAGTGTAAGCTGCATTGTGTTTTTACTCCTGGGCAGGATCTGTATGTGGGATTCCTAACAGTGTTTTAACTAAACCATAGCCAGGTATAGCATTAAAAATGGTGGCATGCCAACTGATCACCTGCTGCTGATATTGTGGGTGGAGAACCTTTGTTTCTCAGCTACAGTGTTGCTCATTGGGTATCTTCAAATGAAGCAGAATGGTCCTGTGGGCCACTTCCTGTATATGAAGTTACAGGGTTTCTGGTAGCCAGCAGACCAGGTAGTAGGGATGTGCACGAATATTTGAAATATTCAAAATTCAATTGAATTTGTTTGAATTTGGACGTTCAAATTCTAATCGAATGTCTATAAATTTGAATTTAAACATTCAAATGAATTTTGAATTTTCACATCTATTTGTTTGAATTATTTGGACACTCATAAGTGTACAGATACGTACATGATGCGTACGTGCTCGTAAGCATCTTTCCCGCATCCATACACATTTGTATGGATCCTTATGGGACAAAATGGGATGCATATGGGATAAATACGGGACGCTTACAAATGCATACGGGATGCGTAGGGGCACATATGAATGTTGTCAACATTTGTTATGTGCAAATTCGAATCAAATGTGAATACATTTGAATTTTAAAGATTCAAATCAAATTGAATTTTTGGATTTTCGATTCAAATTGAATCCCGAAAATTGCATTCATGCACACTTGTACCAGGTAGATCTGCTGGAGTGGGGGAGTAAATGCTCAGTGAGTACATACTCCTACTTGCACTTTACATCAGTCTGAGGCATGCTTGCACTGTGATGCAGGCTGGATGAGTATGGATCTGTGTGGACACTGTACATGTTGAGGGTATCCATAGTACCACCAGGAACAGTAGTCAAGTAGACCCTTCATCGTTGTGGCTGAGTTATGGTCCCCTTGGAGTACTTTTACACGCTGTCAAAAAAGTAGTAAGGAGGTTGATTTTCAAAGACGTAAATTCTGGGGGCTTTGATTAGGGATGGTTTGGAAAATTCTTGTGACATATCTTTAACAATAAAGGTCACAAAGCTTAACAATGTGCACAAATCCAGACATTCATACACTAATGGACGTTAACATTTGTAAGAATAATCTGGACATTAGTTAACTGGGGAGGTGGGAAAGCATCTGCGCCAGTCACATCTGGAAGGGATCCAGAGTGCATTCAATGTAAATTGAGAGCAGATTAAAAGTGGATTCAGGTCAGATTTGACACTTTCAGAACGGATTTGTTATGGGATATGTATTGGATAAATACTGGATACGTATTGGATATTTATCAGATACATAACGATTATGTATTCATTACTATTGAATATTCATACAAATTCGTACAAATTCATTCATATCAAGTAGAACCCTACCACAGTCGAAAAGGATCTCTTGTATGAATATGGATTTTCTAACATTTGATTCATTATTAATTGAATGTCAAAAAAACCCTTTGTGCACATCCCTAGTCACTACTTCATATGACCTTCTGGAAGGCACAGGCATGCCTACGCCAGCTAGTCTTTAGAAGACTGTGCCTCTAAAATGGCAAGTACATTAATTTTACCAAATAGTATGACGTGGAGTTAAATGATTACGATTCAACCTGGGTTGGCTGGAGGCCAGACTCACCCTATATTCCTGATGGAATGGAGGTGAGATGGCAAGGCTTAGCACATCACCTATGGCTTGCAAGATTATTCTTGACTGTTGAGTTAAGGGGTACATGCAATCCTTCCCTCTGCACTCCACAGCCTCTGTGACATGAAGAGTGAAGGTGGGCATTGCTTATCCTTCCAGAAGACACCATGTAACTCACAAACCACCTGCTGTGCCAAATGAGATCTGCAGACAAAGAAGAAGAAGAAGAAGAAGAAGAAGAAGAAGAAGAAGATGAAGAAGATGAAGAAGATGATGAAGATGAAGATGATGAAGATGATGAAGATGAAGATGATGAAGATGATGAAGATGAAGATGATGATGAAGATGATGAAGATGATGATGAAGATGATGAAGATGATGAAGATGAAGAAGATGAAGAAGATGAAGATGATGAAGATGATGAAGAAGAAGAAGATGATAAAGAAGAAGAACCACCTCTTTCAGCATGACCCAACCCACAGTTTCTGCCAGGTAGGAGCACTGTACAGTAGTTATATCCTGTGCAGGAGTGGTTTTCAACCTTGGCCCTCCAGATGTTGTCAAATTACAACTCCCATCATTCTTTATCTTGGCTACAAGGGTTGGGGCTGTTAGTAGCTGTAGGCAAGCAACTTCATCAGGCCCAAGTTTGAGAACTCCTGCTATATAACCACAGGCCTACTCATGGCACATACCTCTAGCCCTGTATAAGAAAAGGTCTAGGGATCTCCCTTCTGTGCATTATAGAGGCCCCACCCCCTGCTAGTGGACTCCTGTTCATTTGGGATCTGAAATACTGATAGGCCTCGTTCTACAGACACAATAGAGCCAGTGGGACCCATTTTGGTGGTACAACAAGGTGCACTATCAAAATGGGTCCCCTGAAGACTTCAAGTCCAGAAACCTGGGGCCTCCTCAGAAGCAGATCTGGACCAGCGGTGTGTTTTATCCTAGATCAGGTGATCTGGATCAAGTCAGGTTAAGTGCAGGCAGGACCTTATTTTTTCTTCTGCACACATTTACCTTTAAATATTCAGGAGTCCTTTTTTTTTTTGACATTTCTCCCTAATAGGCACAAAATCAGTGGATAAACTTAAGAAGTATTTTACTGCATCAGAACAGTGGGTCAACCTAGTCCAACAGTCTGCTCTTGGACTGGCCAACCAACTCTACAGGAAGGCCCACCAACAGGACATGAGCACACAGCTTTTGCTCTTCTTACAGGCTTCCAGCAGCTGACCAAATTGATCAGCATTACCTGTGTTTTGAAACCTAGATGCTCTATCCCCTAAATCAAATCTTCTAGGCAGCAACATCTGCTTTTAGAAATGCAATTTTATTATCTTAACTAGGGTAAAACATGTTATACACATTTCTCCTGCAAACTACTTTATTATTTCTTTTCAGAGGGCAAAGTAACAATGAAACAAGCACAAAGAGTATTCAGGCTGGCTCTGAAGCATTGCATTAGGTCAAGGCTACCTGGCTGAAAAGATGGATTTGCTCAGCCACGTGCAAAAGCCAGCTATGCTTTGCTGAAGGGCGAAATGGTGGCTTCTTTCTCTCCCTCTGTTTTAATCCAATAGCCTAGAAGGAAGCATTGCCTTGGGGTTTATGTTCTCACATTCCTGCTGGTGGCTTCTTGGAAGTGGGATGCTTTGGCCATGACAAATGAAATTCATCCTTTGCTTAGGTTGACAGGAACACCCTCTCCCCCAAATTTATACACACTCATAAGTAATTTAACACTATTATCATGCTTGTTAGGGCTGTCTAATAAATATATCTGACTGAAAGTGCAGGCAGGATCTGGATGAGGTTGCCATGGGCTGCCCCTCCAGTTTGGTCTTGTGGCTAGCATACCAGACTCTTATCTGGTGGTCAACAGGTTTGATTCTGCACTCCTCCACGAAGCCAGCTGGGTTGCCTTCGAGTAATCACAGTTCTCGTCTGAGCTCTCACAGCCCCACCTACCTCACCGGGTGTTCTGTTGTGGGGAGAAGAACAGGAAGCTTTGTCAGCTGCTCTGAGTCCCCTCAAATGGGTGAGAAACGCAAGATAGGAGAGCCAACTTCTACTCTTCTTCTTCTTCTAATGCTCAATGAGGGGGCAGTATTGTGCAGGCACTGAACCCTCATTGTGCATTCAAAGCACCATAAATGCACCATTCAAATTCAGCCTGTCATCCTTTCCATTTACTTTGCAACTTTGCACTTTTACTCATTGAAGAGGACAGGACCAGGCAACAGGCCCCACCTGAAAGAGTGGGCCTCCATGCATTGTACCACTTCATCTCCCTGATTCTAAAGGTCCTGTCAAGTCAACTTTCAGTCAGTGAAGCCAGTTTATCGTGCTTCTTCTGCTATGAGCTCGTTTAGTTCACTGCATATATGGTTGTCAGACTGACACTGGATATTTTTAGAATCCTTAGCTCTCTCTTGATATCCTACAGGACATTATGGCAGCTTTAGCGGAGACCATTTGGATCATGATGGCTGCCTTCTTCGACCATGGTGTCCAATCAGTGGAGCGGTCCCTGGGAGACAAGGCTCGTGGCCATGGGAGCTGGAAAGCCCCCAAACCTGAAAACCACACCCACAAATACTGCAAAGGGAGATCATTTGCATTCTCTCCAGCCACTCCCATACAGAAGGGCAGCATGGCCAGAATGGCCAACAAGGTCTGTGGAACCTGGCATAATTTTGCTGGGCTTCAGAAACAGCCTGATGTGGGGACTGTTTCTAGGCATGCTGCTGAATTCACCCTAAGCCTGAAATTTAGGAGGTCAGAGAACTTTCGTTTTCCAGCCTCCAAAGGTATAGAGGTCACCATCTTGCAGACAGCTGCAGGTTGCCATCTTGTAGATAGCTGAAGGTGCATTCCCCTGCATCTCACCTGTTTCTGACCTGAATTTCTTGGTTCAGGCCAGAACATGTTCTCCATCTTGTGCATGAAGAAGAAGAAGAAGATTTTTCTTTTCTACCCTGCTTTTCTCACCCGTGTAAGGGGACTCAGAGCAGCTGACAAAGCTTTCTATTCTTCTGCCCACAACAGAACACCCTGTGAGGTAGGTGGGGCTGTGAGAACTCAGAAGAGACTGTGACTAGCCCAAGGTCTTCCAGCTGGCTTCATGGAGGAGGGTGGAATCAAACCTCATGTTCCCAGATAAGAATCTGCCCCCCTAACCACTAGTCCAAACTGGCTCACTGCTCATTAAGGTGAGCAGTGCGGAATCTGCTTATGGTAATATAATTGAAAGAAAATGAAGGAATTGAATTATGCCATAACTTTCCTTTCTTATACAGGGCGCAAAGACAGGACAATCCTCGATCCATTAGTAAGAGGCAAGAAAGCTGAATAATTCAAGGACCCAATTTCATAATTCCTATTAATTCTGTGATAAAATAAAAATAGCCCTTATTTCATGGATGACCCCACCAGTACTATATACAGAAGCTTAGCTATTAATGATAGTCCCTGGAACATTGTTAAAATGAAGGAGCTAAAATTAAGGTTTCATAGGAAGTCTCTTTAATTGTATTCTGGTTGTCTCAAAATGATAGTTTCATCAGGAAATTTTGCACTCAAGTAGAGTTCAAGAGCTTTATGTCTTTAATGGCTATATCAGAGGCAGAAAATTCAACAGAAGGAAAACATCGTACACAGCATCTTTGTTTATGGCATCTTTCTTCACAGAAGATGCAGGCGGGAGGTTTCCCATCTGGAAAATAATCAGCATCACACCTGCTTCACTTCAACAAACGGGCTACACGGAGGGTCTATAATTTGCTTCAAGCCAAAGTTTGCAACCATGTACCAAAGCAGCATTGTCCCTCAAGTAGCTTTTAAAAGCATTAGTAAGCCAGAATTATGCAAAATCCTCCTTAAAAATCCTGAAACCATGTGTGCCAAACTTTCAAGCTTTGAAAGCTGTGCCAAGTTGATCAATTTTATTTTGGGCTTTTAAAGGATGTTGAAGCTTCAGGGATCTGAATCACCAAATATTTAATGTTTTGATATTTGCTTTCTCTAGCTGATATTTAGACTAGATTTAGACAATACTGATAAAACAGCAAAGGCAGCATCTATATATTGCCTTACACAGAAAGTTCCCAAAGCAGTTAACAGAAGAAAATAAAACAAAGCCATCTCCAATAGGGATGTGCACAAAATGGGTTTTTTTCACGTTTTTTTGGAACTAGAGAAGGTGCAGAGAAGGGCAACCAGAATGATTAAGGGTCTGGAACACCTCCCTTACGAAACCAGGCTGCATCATCTAGGCCTCTTCAGTCTGGAGAGACGGCGTTTAAGAGGGGACCTGATTGAAGTATATAAAATTATGCACGGTATAGAAAAGGTGGATAGAGAAAATTTATTTTCTCTATCACACAACACTAGAACCAGGGGGCACTCTATGAAGCTGATGGGTAGGAGAGTTGGATCTGACAAAGGGAAGTATTTCTTCACTCAGAGGGTTATCGGCTTATGGAATGTGCTGCCGGAAGAGGTGGTGACAGCTACCAGTCTAGATCGCTTTAAGGTAGGGTTAGACAAATTTATGGATGACAGATGTATCAATGGCTACTAGAATGAATGCCTAGGTCCATCTTTCAGGCTGGGGTGGGTGGGAACCGGGGCACTTCTAATGCCATTTGCTGGGATTCTAGAGCAGGCAAAGGTTTGTCCTTGTCTCTGCTTGAGATGCCCATGAGCATTTGGTGGGCCACTGTGTGCGACAGGATGCTGGACTAGATGGGCTGTGGCCTGATCCAGCAGGGCTTCTCTTATGTTCTTAAATGTAAGAAAATTCATATTTGTTTGAATAGATCCCCTTCGAATGTTGTAGGATTCTATTCGATATGATAGTATTCGTACAAATTTGTACAAATATCCAATATGAATGCGTACGTATCTGTTACATATCCCATAACGTATCCGCTCTGAAAGCATCAAATCCACCCTGAATCCACTTTGAATCCCCTCTCAAAACATGTTGAATTCACTCTGGATCCATTGTAGATGCGACTGGAACAGCCGCTTTCCCACCTCCCTGTTTCACAAAAGTTCTGAAGCTTCATAAGAATGTTTCAAGACATTTGTATTCCTATGAATGTCAGTGAATGAATGTCAGAAAGTTCAATTTGTATACAAATGTCCAAATTTGTCCGGATAATGGATGTTATGAATATTTGTGCACATCCCTAATCTTCTAACCCTTGAAAAGATTAGTTGCCAGAATAGAATAGCCCAGTTAAGCTTGACTACATGTTTTGACTTGAATTGTTTGTACGTATTCCTTGTAAATATATTCTGTGGCTGCATCCAGCCAGGGGATAAATAGTGCCATTTTGGCCAATCTATGGCGTGGCTGCCACACTTATCCACGGCAGCTCTACAACAGTTCTGCTATATCCCCCCTAAATCATGGGATAGCCTATTACTGGAAAACTCAGCGCTAGTGGTGGATTTTTAGCAATAGTGCTATAACTTACTTTGTTAATAGGCTACCATCATTTCTGTCCATTATGCCTATGTGGGGACTGAAACAGATGGCTGTGCATTTGTGATAGTGGCAATGCAAACCTCTGGTTATGCCACGCTGGCCAAATACCCAAGTGTGTGCATCACTAAAAGGCAGAAAGACAGCACTGGCCTTGGCACTATCTAGCTAGCAAGTGATATTGCTGGAGGGGCAATACTCAAGATTATTGCTTGCTTCTTGCTGGCATCTGGAGCTGGTTTAGGTCTACTGCATCTATATGCATTTCCTATTGTAAGGGGCTGCAAAAAAAAAAAAAAAAGATTAGTAAATGAATTAACAGATTGTTTCAAAATATACCTTAACCTTCTCACTAACTTTAAGGGGCCTGTTTGCACTTGCTGACCTGATAAGAATCTAGTGCAATTCACAGTACACACAATTAAACTAGCCCTAAAGTTGACCAGCAGTGCCTGTAGTGTGAATGGCCAGCAACATCAAGTGAGAGGCTGGACATAACCATTTCTACAGAAGACATCTAGCTGCTTCTGAGCAGACTGTGGGCAGCTTTTTAGCAGTCCATAGCTGGATTGTTTGGGGGAGAGGTTGTCACAGTCTGGGACTAGGAATGTGCACGAAAATTCAAAACATTCTAAATTTGATTCAAATTTAAACATTTGAACGAATTTCAAATTTTTGGATCCATTCATTTGAATTATTCAGACATTCATATGTGTATGGATCCATACATGATGCATACTTGCATGGATGCATCTTTCCAGCATCCATAACATTTGTATGGATCTGTACGGGATGAAAATGGGATACATATGGGACAAATATGGGATGCGTACGGATGCATATTGATGTGTACAGGATGCGTAATGATGTGAACAGGCATTTACAAATGCTGCCAACATTCGTAAGTGCAAATTCGGATCAAAAATATCAATGGATACAAATTTGCTTAATTCAAATCGAATGTGGATAAATTTGGATATTAAAGGTTTGAATCAAATTGAATTTTTGGATATTCAATTCAAATCTAATCCAATCCCAAAAATTGCATTTGTGCTCACCCCTATCTGGGGCAGCTGCAGTGGCAGAGCAATGTGGGTGTGCCTAACCAGCAAGCGAACAGAATAGCTCCAGCTGGTAGGTTGATCAACCAGTTCTTTCTTTTCAGCTTCTTCCTTTGCCCTTCCTGCCCTTGGCATCTTGTAAATTGATTGGCTGATCTGATCTGGGCAGTTTTGTTTGACTGCAGTTGTGACAGCATCAGCTGTAGAAAAAGAATGTCATTGGTAACTAATGAGGTTTAATGGACATAGAGGGGGGGAAGAGGAAGGGACACAATGCTAAGCAGCAGAAGAAAAACAATGTTAAAAGTGGGGTAGGCTTTCGTGGCCAGATTCGATCTCATTTGTAGCAGTTTTTGGGCTGTTATGCCATGTTCCAGGTTCCGTCTTCTGAGAACCTAAGCTTTCTGATATAGCTGCGGTATCCATCTTCAGAGGTCTTTGCTTTTGACCAAGTCAAGTGGCTCAGCCAAGAGCAAAGATGGCTGAAGATGGATATCACAGCTGTATCCGAAAGCTTAGGTTTTCAGAAGAAGAAGCCTGGAATACGGCATAACAGCCCCAAAACTGCTAAAAATTAGAACAATGTTAAGTGTCTGCAAATGGAAATATGTGCATGTGTGGTGGTGGTGATGATGGTGGTGGTGGTGGTGGTGAAGTCTGATCCCTAAATGAACACAGGATGAGGTGAGCAGCTGAGTATAACTCTATTTGCCACTATTTGGTTTCTCATGGTGCCTTGAACACTTTACAGGAAAGGTTCTTTTTGGCAAAAATCTATGAGAATTGTCCAGGGATGTTGGGGTTGCGTGCGCAAGGGAAAGGTGACCTGTGATGGCTCTGCTTTTGTCATAATGTCTTTCTGTGTCTCAATAATGGCTTGTATGCCACTTTAGGAATAAGCACTGGCCTTAATGCATTTTTCAACTTTAGACACCAAGCTTAATGCGCTGTCAGTCATCACTTCCAGAGAAGATCCCGGCTTTCCCCCAAGCTCTCACTGTCTGGCATTGTGTATAGAATTTGTATTTGGTGGAACACCTCAAAATCGCAAGAACTTGCCCTCTGTCACACATCATTTATCCTGCTGAACCATGAGCTGACAGGGAAACAAAATGAAGAATGGCTTTAATAAGTCATCTTTCTCCACTCATCTCTTGTCCATCTCTACTGATTTCAACAAATGGTTTTTGGTTGAATGTTATTTCAAAGCTGTAAGAGATAAAATTGGACTTCCTTCCTTCCTTCCTTCCTTCCTTCCTTCCTTCCTTCCTTCCTTCCTTCCTTCCTTCCTTCCTTCCTTCCTTCCTTCCTTCCTTCCTTCCTTCCTTCCTTCCTTCTCTGGAAAAAAAGAAGCACTACTAACTCTGTTCATGTGCCTTTCACCAATACCTGACATGCATAAATTTTACAGGTAATACTTTTCCTACTGAAGTGACAGGATGAGTGGGGGAAGTTTGCAGGTTTTTGAATAATTCTGGAAAGCAGAAGCACCTTGTTGACGAATATAGAAGGTCATGAAAGGAAATCTTACTTCACAGCTCATAGGATGTATTCTCATGACAGCAAGGACCATCTGAAGTGACTGTAAAGTATCTCACACACTATTGATTCCATTTTGTAAAGGTACAGCAGTTAAAATTGATATTATGGGAAACAAGTAAACTTGAGAGTTAATTACTGTACATTCTCCTGTAAAGAGAACGCTTATTCTATTAATGTGGATTCATGATTACATATGTAACAGATTGCAATTATGCCTATCATTAAGCAGTTCTGTGACTCTCTGTTGTACATTTTGCTGCCAAGAATCTGAAGTCTGCAGCATTCTGGGACCTTCTCCTGAGTTGTGCATCCATTCCCCCCCCTTTTCTTTGTGCAGTGAAGAAGATGCTTGCTGTGGAAAAAAATGGCTTCATAGTGTGGTGAGAACATCCACCTGATTTTCACACTTACCTGATTAGGCTGCCATGAACTAGGCCTGGTAAACTTCTGGTAAAGGTGGACCATTCGCACTTGTCAAGAGGAAACATCCCCAAAGTGTCCATTGCCTACCAGAAGTGCAAATGGTCCCCCCATTTACTAGCTTACGCTTCTGCGCCTGAAGCTGGAGGTTCCACCTCCTTGCTGCTGCCGTTGACCATTTGTGAGAATTGTGCATTTGAACATCTTTCCCGGTGCACCTCGGACAACCATAGATGCGACTGCAAGTTGTGTCAGCAGCATCATAGCGATGGTGCTGATGCACGCACAATCACAGAGGGCGCCACAAACAAAATGGCAGCGCCCTGAAGAGGACCGCCCCTGAGATCAGTCACAGGTGAGTGACCAACCATGCAGGGCTTAGGTTGTAAGTGACTACCATTTGCAAATGTCAGCACTAGTCAAAGTTGGGCGATTGCACTCCTTTCCTGGCCAGTGGACAGGAAGAGAAGTGCAAAATTGCCCCTGGAAAACTGGACCTGAAATTGCTGCCTAGCCTGGAGCCTCTTTTGCCATCTAAGAGAAGTCAAAGAGCAAAGTGGACCATCGCAGATCTGTACATGACTGTGTTGTTCCACGAGCATGCATGTGGACCCTTAAATACATGAGTGGTAAGATGCATTATGCAGATAGGAATTTCCTGTTTTTACAGAGGAGCTTGGGAGCTCAGAACAAAATATTCCTTCTCTACCTTAAAATATTCCCCTATTTGTGTGCAACTAGATTTGTTTTTTTCTAGGGTTGCACAGGAGGTGGCAAAGCAAACAATTCTTAAACAGCCTACATATATCTATATCTCCTCCTCTCATACCCTGCTTGCAAATGCCCTGAATCATATTTTTTTAAATGATTTTCAGACACCTAAATAACTTTTCAGGTAGGCAGTGAGGAGTCTGTGTTTTCCACTAGATAATATAATATTTGTTGTTTACTATTTCTCTGCAAAGCTTTAAAACACCATGGCTGCATTCCAACTTGACAATTTACTCCAAATTGGACTATTTTAATCCATATTCAGAAGTGACTGTGCATTCTGGCTGTTCCCATTTGCTTGATGATAACACAGGCTCAGTTTGAATGCTGCAGTTTCCATTCAAAGTGCCCAAATCCCCAGCAAGGTGAAACAGGATGTTTTCCTCTCCACCCCTTGCCCTTTGGATCTTCCACTCCTCTCCCTGACAGGGAGATCAAGGACATCATGGTCCCTGCACAGGTTCAAAGAGAGAAGAGGGAATTTTCCCTTCTTTCTTCTTTGCTTTGAATGAGCTGGTCAGGACAAGTGAGGCTCCCTCCATGATTGTCAGATTCTGCTTACTGTTACAATGTACTTCTCATAATTACAATGTCATTGACAAAACTGGGGAATCTCTGTTCAAAGATCCAACACTTCATACAGAAAATATGAGGGGAACTGTAGCATGGCAATTGTCAGATGCTGCCTGATGTTACAATGTAATGCATCTCTTGATCTAAAACAGCTGGTCAGTTTGATAGATTGGTAGTGTCCTTAATTGGTCACAATGGCTTGTAAAGCACATGTGAAAGAGATTCCATTTGGATAGGTCAAGCCTTATTTCACTATGTGATAATTCTGTATAAATTTCTTGGTGTTGGGATAGTTCCTTGCCTTTAATTCCAAACCTTACTTTGCTACCTTGCCTTGTATCTTATCTTACCTTTACCTGTTCCTGTGTGGTTTTCCCCCCTGCCTGTATTGCAGGAAGCAGGAACATTAGATAGTTTGTAAGTTGTATACTTTACCTTTATTTTCATACTTGCACACATCTATCTGTATTATACACTTGTGTGTTTAGCTAGTGCTGACTTGCAACCACAAGAATAAACCTCCTCTTTTGGATGACTCAGCAGCCTCCTTCACTTCTGTGACTCCAAGTGCTTTGCTCCCAAAGCATGCTCATTCCACTTTCAAAGTGTCAGGAAAGTGGAACCAAAGCGGAACGAAAGTGGGAAATCCTCACAGTATCTAGAACATGGAGATGTACATAAACATTTTTTGGTTGGTTTGAATTAAACCTTTTCTAACAGGTTTGAATTGAACTTCGGACCTGTTTGGGGGAAAAAACACCCAAATTTTTCAATTTAAAGAAGTTTTTAAAAGCCCCTTTAAAGCTCAGAAATACAGTGACCATGAATGGTTCAATCAGTCATTTTATCCCCGCCGCACCCGAGAATAAGAAATCCAGCTGGGCTAAAACTGAACAATAGATGCATGACTTGATTTGAGCATATTCTGGCACACATTACAATGTGCATAACCAAAGGCATCATCTCTCAAAAGACAAGAGAAAGAAACAAAGAATAGGAAGGCAAGGAGGTGTTAAGGGGAGAATTGTTGTAAGGAAGGCTTTTGCATGAAAAAGCACCACATTTTCAATTTTATTTTGCATGATATTTGTTCAAGAATAAAAGCTGCCATCTGTTTCTCGCCTACACAAAGTACCATGTCATATTCCAGGCATTATTAGGATAGGTAGTGACTGGATTAGAAAAAAGAGAAAAAATCTAAATGTGGAAAAGTAAGCATGTCTTGTGTCTCTGGGTGGTTCTGCACTGGCTGTATACTGGAACAACAAGGAGCCCCCATCCACACAGATGTGGGCCTAAGGTCAGGGGCACCCGGGAGGAGAGATCTGAAGTTCCCAAACCAATGCATAAACCAAAATTAGAGCTTTTATTTTTTTTTAAAATCACACACTTAAAGAAAATATGCACCCTGGAAAATATAGACGTGTGCCTAAAAAGTAAAGATTGGAGGGAGGAAAAAGAGTCAAACCAAGAGAAACCAGATTGATAGATTAAGTCACAGCTCTCTTCTGAGCTTTCACAGCCCTAACAACCTCCCAGGGTGTCTGTTGTGGGGAGAAGAATAGAAAGCTTTGTTAGCTGCTTTGAGTCCCCTTAAATGCGTGAGAAAAGTGGGGTAGAAAAGCCAACTCTTCTTCTTCCTCCTCTATTCACACATCTTGTTATTATGGTTTAAATGCCTAAGGCATGCATGGGTGACAAATATCTGGTGCATTTCCATGGGCAAAAGAATGGCTAAATCTAGCATTCAGTGGTAAAAGAGGTTCAGTGTCCTCTTTGTGAAGAATGGGAGCAGCAGAATAAATTAAGGAATATAGAAATACCCTCAAGATAAATTGTGAAAATCAAAGGTCTTTATTGTGCAAAGAAATAAACTTAAATTTTTTTTAAAAAAATCAAATATTTGATATCTTTTTATGTGAGATTGCAGTTGGAGTTAATTCAGTTAAAAACAGCTGTGCATTTTGTATAGTTTTAAATTCAGGGCAACTGTGTGAGACTGCTGAGACGAGTGGAGAAGAGGCAGCAGGCTGGGCTGCTCTGCCATCTTGCTCCCAGC
>MTQE01002560.1:12632407-12645831 GCA_014337955.1 Aspidoscelis marmoratus | reverse complement strand
ACATTAATTGGGGGCTCTGTGTATGTTAATGAAAGCAGTTCTGGGCTGCTGTTCGTCAGAGTGAGAGGTATATACTCTACTATGTCTCTACCAGTTTTTTGGGTAAACAAAACTTGATAACATTTCCGTCACACTCTCTTTTTAGAACCTTATTCCTGCATATTACCATAATTGCTGGAAGTAATTAGAAGGGAAATTTTACTTTAAGACAACAGTTTTGCAGAGGACATTTCAGCTCATGTGCTGCAGAGTCTGTAAGAGAGTCTTTGCACAGAAATCTTCTGGTAAAATTTAGTAAAACACAGTACAAAGTAGAGCTGTTTTTTTAAAATGGTCTTTTCTGCACTTACCTCCATTTTGATCTGAATCAGTGGATCTACATTAACAGGATTCACTTATCTGGATTGTGTAGAGGCATGGGCTGGATCTGGATCAGCGCCATCTGAGAGCCAATTTGGTCTACTGCTTAGGGAGCTGGACTCTTAGCTGGGAACACCAGGTTCAATTCCACACTTCTCCTCAAAGCCAGCTGGGTGACCTTGGGCTAATCACAGCTCTCTTTCTGAGCTCTCACATCCCACCTACCTCACAGGGTGTCTGGTGTGGGGAGAATAAGAGAAAGCTTCGTCAGCCCAATCAAATAGGGCCAATGAATGCCGGCCCTATTCATTTCGGCCACAAATCTATGAAAGCGTACCTATTCATCCCCTTAAATGGGTGAGAAAAGTGGGATAGAAAGCCAACTCTTCTTCTTCTTCTTCTTCTTCTTCTTCTTCTTCTTCTTCTTCTTCTTCTTCTTCTTCTTCTTCTTCTTCTTCTTCTTCTTCTTCTTCTTCTTCTTCTTCTTCTTCTTCTTCTTCTTCTTCTCTGTAGCTGTGAAGCGTCCACAAACTCTGCCATACCTCATACCTCTGATGGCTAGGAATGAAAGTTCCTAGCATCAGGGTTTGAGTGGGTATTTTTCAGTGGTGGGTTATGGCACTCTGTTGCAACCAAGCCCTCCATATAGTTCTGGACCATGTAGCTGTGCCATCTGCATGCCTCCCATCATCTGGAAGAAAGCCCTTAATTCTGGGTCTGATTAAATGAGAAATCTGGGTTAAGGGTCTCCTTTTATCAGGACTGAAGGGGTATGGCCTCATAGATCCACATCACACTGTGGATCGATGTGGCCTAGAAGTATTCCACATGGACCCTTAACCCCACTTATCTCCAAAATATGATAATCTACATTTGAACATTTACATTTACATTACAGAATTGAGATTGTCTTTTGAACCCCAAGAATGTAGTCATTTGGCTTAATTTTCTAAAAATTTCCTAAGGTGTTTTGTCAGGCATAACATTTTGCAAGCTGTCACATGGCATTAAGTACTGAATAACTCTCACATACTGTTGAACAACAGGTACTGAAATAACATCTTATGAGAAGTCAAATCCAGATCTAAAATACTCAGCGCATATTGACATTTTCAGAACCTGTCTTGAAAACGTGTGCTGCAAGTGAGACAGTTTGAAGAAAATAAATTGAGAGCAAACTGATTTCAGATCTACAACAAATCTCTTATTATGGGATCTCAGTTCAGATCCCATCATTCATTGCTGTTAGCTGAACTGGCTGGTGTTCATTGGGATCTTAGTTGCATAACATTTGGAGAGTAAGTTTAGCTACCAGATCTTACTATAATTCATACGTGGCACTTGGCCATAGGGATGGTTTGTTGTTGCCTGATGTAGGACAAGCTACATAATACAGATGAGTTAAAGTCACTGGGTTCCTGTTTAAGAAAAAAGAGAACAGCAAAATACGTTTTGTTCATGGGATTTTTTTTCTGAAGGAATCAGGGTGGAAGTTCGATATATAAATTACCACTGTATTTTTAATAACCACACACGCACATATTTTTAATAACCAGACACATGTAGCAACTGTACATGAAGTCCAAGCCAAAAGAGACAAGACAACATTTGAGAGCATGAGACTCAGTAACTTACTGAGAAACTCACAGGAATTGAATGTGGGAAAATTCGGCTTCAGCCGGATCCCATCCCCACGAATGGGGAGGGCTTCGTATTCATGTGAATATCCATGCACAAAATGAATGCAACCTCCTGTCCTCCTTGTCGCTGCTGCCGCCACCTCACCATTTTCAGTTCTGGGGTTGCGTACATGCAGAACCAGAAGGCCTAGGAATAAGGTGCAGTGGTGGCTTTAAATGAGGTGACAGGGCCCATGGGGGCTCAGGAGGCATGTGGGAGGTGGGCAGGATGCCTCCAGTGGTGTTCCCTGGCCTATACTGGTGCTGTCCGGTGGGCAAAACAGGTCTTCCAGAGGTTGAAACTGGCCTTCCAGTTTTGCATGTCCATGCATGCAGACCCGGAAGGCCTAGGAAGTAGGTGCGGCGGTGGCATATAAGTGGAGCAACGGGGCCCACGGGGGGTAACGGGGGCCCCATGTGGGGATGGGAGGCCTGGGGGGATCTGGTAGCTGCTGAAGCTTTGACTGAAACTCTGATGGATACCTGAATATCCGATTCTTGGACAAATAGGGCCTATGAATGTAGGCCCTATTTGATTTGGCCACGAATCTATGAAATCATATCTATTTGTACAAATTCCAGGTGTCACAACATTCTTCCACTTCCCTACTCCTGAACACATCATCCACATTGCATGGAGCTGCATCTTAACCAGACACTGCTCCACACATGCAGGAGTTCCCCTCACATGTGTAGATGTAGAGCAGTTAAAACCACTCTACATCTATCCCTACTTGACTCCCAGAGCGGCTCCATCTGCACCACTTCCTGAATGGAACCTGGGGAAGGGCGGTGCAGGCATGGTTAGCACTGTGTCATCCTGCCACTGCAGGAATGGGGCCACACAGGGGCATTGGTGCCCTTGCCGGGGCTCCGCAATCGCCTCTGTAATGGAGGTTATTTGCACCTCACTAGGGCTTAGGGGACTGCTGGCAAGGTTAGGAATAGATCTGGCATCCCAAAGTGCGGAGTCTGGATCTATCACTCATTCTCACTTCCCTGGGAGATTTTCTCAGGAAAGTGAAGGTACAAAAATGCCCCAGTCAGGTAGGTAGGCTCTATAGAATGCACATCACATGAAATATGGTTTGGAAGCTTTAAAAGGACTATAGAACTTGAGAAATAGGCTGCATCCATTTTATAATGTGCATGGGATGCGCAGTCCCGTTCATGCCATCACACAGGACAGTCAGTCTTTTGTTGCCACACGGCAGTATATGATTGGTACTGCATATTTACTTTAGTGCAGGATGAAAAACTCTTGCTGCACACTATATAGTTAAATCAGAGTATCAGACTAATGCAGGCAGGATGACGAAAAACATTGGCAAGACACCGCCTAACCAGGAAGTGCAGCTCAAAACCTGATTGGCTGCCTTAACCCGCATGACAACGCATGACGCACAAACGCTCACTGCTCTGATAAAGGAAACTACGGATCTGACTTCCAGTATGAACGACCACTCCTCTCTGCGCAGTGAGTTTACTGCGCTTTTTGATTTAACTGTGGATTTAGATAGCTGGTCTGGAGGAAGCCAATGTGAATTGCTTCTTGTGAGTTGGGGCTGAGAATGAGAGAGGTTCATAGTTGGATGGCAAAGCCCTGGGAGTGATACAGTAATGTGCTGTTTGGTATGGTACTTTTGACTGTTTCCCCCTTATCCTAGGTTGCTTCCAATTGACCACATATGAGAATGGATTGGGAGCAATCAAATGAATCAGTGTGATGCTAAGTAGCAGCTGGCCTAGATGAGGCTAAGTAGAGTTTCTTGCAAAGTGTTAGCTGGTGGGCATCAGCTATAGTCCATGTAGCAACTTTTTTTTTGCATTTCCCTATTTATTTATTTATTTATTTATTTATTTATTTATTTATTTATTTATTTATTTATTTATTTATTTATTTATTTATTTATTTATTTATTTATTTATTTATTTATTTATTTATATTTCTATCCCACCCAATACCTGAAGGTCTCCTATTTTGAGTTGGATCACAGGCAGATTTCCCAGGTTCCGACAAAGGCCATTCCTGCGTTGGCTCTTATTCTAGATTATATCCTGGAATAGGGACCTGCCATTCCACACACTAGTCAGACCCTCGGCAGATCCCAGTTCTGCAGACTGGCCCTCTGCATGGAACAGAATGTCTGTCTGTGCTCACCCACTTGGCTGATACTGGCGGTACCTCTTCCCCACCAGCCTGCCTCATCTAGTTCACTGATTGCCCCTGGACAGAAGACAGATGTGTGATACATGCACGAAGCAAGGTTTATTTATGCAGACAAAAGTTTGCATTATGTTGTTTCAGCATTCACCAGGTATTAACTTCCCATGCCCTGATCATTTTTAATGTTTTTGACTGATCATCAAGACTGTTTATCATGCTATACACAACTTGCTTACACAGTTTGAAAGCCAAAAGGAAGGAAAATAAAAGCCAAAGGAGGCATGTTTACCCCTTGAGCAACTCCCTCTTGTTAAAATGAAAAAAACAAAAAACAGCTTTTCTTACAGCACTACTATTCCTTGTTTTCCCTTTCCCTATGATTAATTAATTCTTTATTCCTGCTTGCCACTAGTTAGATACTGGTTGTTTTACTAATTAGCTTTTAGGAGCTGCCACGCTTGCTGCTTTCAAGCCAGCCTGAGCCAATTCGCACTTGGCCCCATAGTACATGACAGGGTAACATCTTGAGATGTGCATGAATATTCATCACATTCAATATTTGTACAAATTTGGCCGAATTCGGACATTTGTATACAAATCAAATGTTATGGCATTCATACTTACATGTCTGTATGAATGTTTTGGAACATTCCTATGAATGCTTCAGGACGTTCGTGAAATGGGGAGGTGGGAAAGTGGCTGCACCAGTGACATCAGCAACGGATCCAGAGTGCATTCCACATGTATTGAAAGTGGATTCAAAGTGGATCCAGTGTGGATTTGATGCTTTCAGAGAGGATATATTGCAGGGTACATATTGGATACGTACGGGATATATATCAGATAAGGGATATGTATGCATTTGTATCAGATATTCATATGAATTTGTACAAATACATTCATATTGAATAGAATCCTACCACATTTAAAGGGGATCTATTCCAATGAATACAGATTTTCTAACATTCAATTAGTTATGAATCAAATGTCAAAAAACTGATTCATCTACATCCTTAGTAACATCTGATAAGGAGCACCTGCATTTGCAGGAGGTGTTTCCAACCCAGAAACAACTCCTGCCTTAACAGGTGTTACCCTATGGTTTATTAGTGGCAGTGCATGAAATAGTGTACCACACATATCCCAACCTAACCACTCCTGTCCCATTTCTTACCTGTCGTGTCCAGCGCCGCTGGTGCTAGGGGTGATCTGAGGTGCTGTGCAACCATGCTGGCATCTCAGATGGCCCCAAATACACATGTGCAGATCATCACTGCCGGGCTCCAGAAATAAGATGGTGGCCCCTGGACACGAGCCCAGACACAGGTAAGTCTCCAGGGTGCATGGGGCTTAGTCTGCCGTGTGCTATCATTCCCAAGTGTGAACACTAGTACACATTAGTGGGTTCTGCACTAAGTTCTGCTAAGTCTGGAAACGCCCCATATCTTCTGAATATCTGGTTTATTTCTGGATTGACTCTAGTCTGAAGTCTCCTGGCTGGTGAATTCTGGTTTTTGTACTACTGTGCGCAGATCTAAGGATCCTCTCTTCTTTTCCACCCAGTTCCTCCTTGCTTGGGCTTTTTGAAGGTCTTGAGCAAGATTCCCAGAGCAGTTGCCTCCCTAAGGAGCAATTAGACATGAGGAAAACCATGTCTCCATCTTTTAACACTCATCAGGTCTCATTAGATCTCCAGTTGCCATCCCAAGGCTGCCCCTTGCCTAGGGACAGCAGAGAAGACACAGCAGGCCGGGAGTTCTGCCGTCTTGTTTTTAATACTGATGTCACTTCAAACAGTCTTACCTATTGCTCTCTCCCTGTGTACCTTTAGACTGTAAGCCTGGGGGAAAAGAACTGTCTTCTAACAATATTGCAAGCCACTCTGAGAGACACTGAAAGACCAAGGGGTTGGCTTAAAATAAAACAAGTGAAATGAAATAGCAAGCCAGACCCCTAATTTGTGTCCCAGGAAAGCTGCAGCACAAGATTTATACTCCCCTCTTTTTTATAGTGCCAGGAAAACCTGAAGCATTCCTACATGGGGTTAACTAGATGACAAGGTTTGGATGGTACATATGTCTTGTTTGAGGATGACTTTTAACAGCAACTTTGCTAGTTTATATTGCTTGTATTGAGATCCAGTGTGCCTCAAACCAAAATAATTTTCCAGCCATTTAATGGACTTTTAGTTGTCATATAGCTTCTAAACAAAGCAGTGGGAGGAGGAAATCTAGAAGGGGATGCTTAACATGGGAAGAGAAGAAGTCATTACGAACACCCCTTGGAAAAGAAATGTGAGGCAGTTTTATGACTATTTTTTTTCCCTTGGAAGTTAAACCCCTAATCACAATGAGCTCCACTTTGTGGGCTTTGGTCCCTGGTATGTCCCTGATGGTGTCCAACAGTGACATGACTATGGGATTTCAGAGCAAAAATCAATAAACAGCACTTGAGCTAACATGGGATGCAAAGGTATCTTGAATATCTTGATGGTGACAGGAGGTGCACTGGATTATACTGGTTTTGGGGAAATAACTCAAGGCACAATCTCTGCAGAATCTTGCAGGCTAATTAGTTGGTGTCACAGGGAATTAACTAGTGTAGGGTCTTCAGGAAAAAGAAAAAGGGGAAAATACACCCCCAATAAGCCAAGTTTCAAAGAAAAATAATTACTTTATTAAAAATACAGCAATAAACTTAAAAAGCAAAGAAAACTCAACAGCCTGAACAGCTGACTGTCAAAGTTCTTAGTGAGTCAAAACTCCCAGGTTCTTTCTGGGGATGTGGGCAGAGGTCGAGCTATGTATGTGCCAGTTGTAGATCACACCTCTGAGTAACTGCATACCTGTGGGAGTGACCATTTGATAGTACCATCAGAAGGAAAGCAATGGAATAGCATTCACAGAGAAAATTTGTCAAATATTGGATAGAACCCCATTTCCAGATCAGACTAGTGTATAATGACTTTCCTGGTGTTGGCACTAAAGATTCACATCTGTACATGGAAGATGTTGCCAAAGGCTTCTCAGTAATAGTCAGGAGGACAGAAGTTTAATATCTTTTGGAACTCTGATTGGAATGCACTAGTTCTGTCTGCGTTTGCAAGGATTGCCATTCGATTTCGTAAAGAAGACACCCAAGGCCGATTCGCACTTCAGCCCATAGTTCACAATAGGTGAACATCTGGGCAAGTGTACCTGCATTTACAGGAGGTGCTTACAGCCTACAAGTGACCCCTGCCTTCCCAGATGTTCACCAATTGTGAACTATCTGTGGTGCATAAAAGTGCACCACAAGCTCACCAACCCTTACCCCACATGACTGGAACTTACCTGACAGTGTCCAGCCGGTGACCATTCCCACCCCTGCCAGCTGGGGAGGCCTTTGGAACAGCTGCACAAGTGTGCTGACAGTTCACATGACCTCCTGATGTGACTGCACAGAGCATCATCATCAACATAGCACTGGTGCTGATGCATGCACAGTCATGCAGGGGCACCACACTCAAGATGGCGGCGCCCTGTGGGGGAACAGCCCAGCAATTGGACACAGGTAAGTGCTCGATCACGTGCGGGCTGGACCATCACGCGAGCACAAGTGTGAGTGCTAGTCAATGTTGGTTCATCACACACCTTTTCCATCCTTGGGATGGGAAGTGCAAAATTGCCCCTGGAGTGCTAATTGCTTCAATGCAAGTCACTTCCTTGTGGGAGAAAGGGAGGGGGTCACAGGCAAAACTCAGCCCTGTACGTTTAAGGTAGAATTTTACTGTTTAAAATGGAGTTCGGATTGTTTTTGCTCTGATCCTGCAACAATTAGTATCATAATTCAGGTTTTCCCAACTCAAAGCATTTCCATGCCTTATGTGCAAGAACAGCTTAATCCAAATTAAAAAGCATGTATACTAACAAAGGGGTTTAAACATGAGAAGAACAGAAAGTGGTGGGCATTCAAACAGCCCATCATAGCATAGCCCTGGTACTAATTGCTCATGAAGATCAAAGATCCATTAGAAATTTAGGAGACCTATTTTGCTGATAGCTAAATCCAACCCAGAAACGGCAGTGCTGTTTACCTATTGGTTGTGTCCTGACAAATGCCTAGATTAGCTATGTATCTGAATATGCTGTAGATCCCTTTGCCTAACAACGTACAGTACCATATAAATACAAAAGTATGTTTTAATAGGCCATATCTCTTTGCTCATTTTTGAAAACCTGGGATTTTGTTTTTTGACAGCCTGCTGTGAAAGGTTTTTTGACTCACAGTTTGAGTGCTCTTGTTAATGCAAAGGCAATTGTTTGAGCACTATAACCTTCAGCTTCCACTCTAAAAGGACCACAACAATGGAAATGAAATATTGCTAAGTCAGTTTTGTGGCATGACCATGTTTCAACTCCAGGGGGCAATAGAGATGCAAAATCCTCTGTGATACTCTGGCGGCTAAGGAACTGATATTCCAATTCTGAGATTCAGGTGTAGAAAAAGAATTGCAAGGAATTTTGCTACTACAGGACACACTTATTGAAAGCTCAGTCCCTTTTTAAGAAGCCACTATGTTACATATTAACCATGTAAATTTCAAAAAGACACAAAGAAAGAAAATGTGATTTTGTTTCTTTGCATCAGGAAAATACTAAATCAAAAGAATACAGAATATTCATGAATTTTGAGATATCGTACTGATGCAAGTGAATTATTATTATTATTATTATTATTATTATTATTATTATTATTATTATTATTATTATTATTATTATTATTATTATTATTATATCCAATTTATCCAATTTTCTTCCTTTCCTTTATGCTTCATTTTGCCTTATTAATTCTTCTTGCCTTTTTGTTGGATTTGTGGTAGGGATGTACATGAATAATTTTTTTTGGCATTCGATTTGAAACAAAAAGAAGAGTTGTCTTTTCTACCCCACTTTTCTCACCCATTTAAGGGGACTCAAAGTGGCTGACAAATCTTCTGTTCTTCTCCCCACAACAGAACACTCAGTGAGGTACGTGGGGCTGTGAGAGCTCAGAAGAGAACTGTGACTAGCCCAAGGTCACCCAGCTGGCTTCCTGGGGGAGGGCAGAATTGAACTCTGTATTCCCAGATAAAAGCCTGGTTCCCTAACCACTAGACCAAACTGGCTTACAGAACAGATCCCCTTCGAATGTGGTAGGATTCTATTCGATGCAAATGTATTCATCCAAATATCTGATAAGAATGAATACATATCCAATATGTATCCAACACAAATGCATACGTATCAGATACATATCCAATACATATCCAATACGTATTCCCAGTTTAATGAATGTCTGAAACATTTGTGTTCATATAAATGTTAATGTACAAATGTTGTAACATTCGATTCATGTATGAATGTATGAATTTGTACGGCTAACGTATGTTACAAATATTCTTGCGTATCCCTACTTGGCGGTGTTCTGATGATGCAGGCAAAATTGCAGGACTCTGATCCTACAGAGAGTTTTAGAAGTTCCAGTTGGCAGCCTATAGTTAGATTAACTTTGGAAATGAATCTGAGATGGGGTTTTCTGAGCATTGGATTTATTTCAGCCACATGTTGGGTGAATTCCCATTACAAGCTTAAAATGGTTTCAAAACGGTTTCGATCCTCGCAGTCCTCATGTCAGGTTGGCTTAACATGCTTTCCGCGTGTTAAATCACCCCAAAGTGTTGTAAATGTTAACACTCATTTCAACAGGTCTCACTCCGATTCATGCATTTGAAACGTTTTACATTTCTTACTGTGGGAGCCGTACCGTTTTAGTGGGATGAGAATGCATGTTTAGGGTTTCCCTCCCCCAATAGCTTGCTTCCAAAGATAGTGATTTGTAAAAATCCACCCCTTACAGCAGCCGCTACACTGTAGCAATCCACCCACTTCACACCTGATAACAATGTTGTGCAATTCTGAAAGTTCTGACCTTTAGAAAGGGAAAAGAAATGAAAGCAGGTGCAGGTTCTGGGACATGTGTGAATGTTTTTATGGCTGTGGTGTTGAGTGGGTGAAGGCGGCTTGAGTTGCCACTGTTGCTGTGTGCCCTGGGCAATGGGGAGAGGAGGGGAAAGAATCGCTGGCTGCCCGGTGCCGTTTTTCATCCATCCATGGAAGCGGCAGCCACCCAGCTAGGCTCTGTGAAGGGGTCTGTTATGGGTGGCGTGTTCATGCCAGGAGGAAGAGGGCAGGGCAGCCCCGAAAAGCTGCTTTTAGAAAGTAGCCACTTGAGTCCCCCCTTGAGTCACGTAGGCCACGTACGATCCTCAGAATCCGGATTGAACGCGATTAAGTTGAAAGTAATGGGATCAGGCAATTTCGCATTTGCATCCGGTTCTATTATTTTGGTTTAGGGAAACCGTATTAAGCTTGTAATGGGAATGTGGCCGTCATGTGGATTTTAAAATTTTTATTTATTTTTATATGAGTGAAGCACTTTTAATCAGGATCGCATACTCTCAGTGACTCACTCCATGATTCATTTCTGTTCATCTCATATCCTTCAGTTTAATATTCTATAACTGGATTATGTTTGGACTATGGGCTTAGCATTAAGATGCTAAACAAGGCATCCAACATCCATCTGGGATGGGTGGGTGGAGCAAGTGAAAGATTGAAAAATTGGCATTTTTGTTTCTGTGGAGACAGAATGGGCAGGGGGCCCTCCCTTGCTTTGGTAAACAAGTCACTTCTTTGCAAATTCTAAGTTTTCAAGATCAGAAAGAATAGTTGCAGTTATCGCTTTCAGCTTTAGTTACTTCATTTATTTGGTCCAAGTATCAAGGAGAGGTAAAAAGTAACACAGCTTTCCCTTCTACAAAGAGCTTTAGGAGAATTTATTGCCAAAGTAGTATACTGTATATGAAGCTAACATTTACAGATCAATAGAGTTGTAGTTCAGCAAGATCTGCAGGACCACAGGTACCCCATTTCTGACAAAGGGTACTGCCTAACCAACATTCACCTATTGCTCTAAATGGAACACTCTGGCACTGATTAGAGCTGGAATTTAATTAATTAATTATGCTGATACCCTGCTTGGTACCCTTAGATCTCAGGGCAGTTTATAACAATTAAAATGCATCAAAAAAGCAAAAGATAATAAAGCAGAATTTCAGATGGAATCTCTTGCTAAGATTTTTTAAACCTCCAGTTCAAGACCCATAATTGGCTTCAGAACATGGGGTCTAAGAATATAAGCTGTGAGCCAGAAAATTTTAAGTTGCATAAGTTCCTACAGAGTTTGTCACATGGTGTTGATGAAAGTACTGTTCTCTCAGCCTCACCCCCTCATCTGTGGCTGGCTGTTCAAGCAATGGGATGCATTAGGGGTTGATGCAAGGAAATAAGGTATGTGAAGAGTTCTGAAAACAGAAAAATGATGCTTCATTGTGAACTTAGGAGAGGCAATCCTAAGGCTGTTTAGTATTTAGTACATTTCTCTTGTTTTCAAGAATATGTCCTCCAGGTAAAGACATTTAATTTGTAAAACCTCTTACAAGAAAGCAGAATTGCAAGGGATCTTTTTGCTCAAACTTAACATCATTTTACTATAAATAGCAGAAATTCTGTCTTGTTAGGGGTACAGTAGATAACTTTCCTGGTGATAATATATTCAACATACAATACAATACAATACAATACAATACAATACAATACAATACAATACAATACAATACAATACAGCAGAGTTTTTTCAGGGAAGAGAAGGAACAGTATTCAGTGCAAACTAGACTAGGATAAATGTCATACTGCCTGATTTCCTAACCCACCCATTGCCAAGATGATGCCCAACTGGTGTTCTATTACTGACCCCAGACAATACATCTAGAATGTATCAGGTTGGCGAAAGCTGGCTGAATCATACTTGGCTGCAGTTCTTTCAGGTGAGTCAGGGATTAACAGCCATATTGGCCACATCTGAGATGGTAGTGGAGAACACCACTTTTCTGTGCTTGATACTGAAATAAATTGAAAGGTGTACTTCTTGTAAGTCCTGTCTAACACTAATTTGTGTCAGTCTTAGGGGATGAGGACTGCCTTCTGAAACACGACTCTGTTGTGGGCATCTGCATGGCTAATGTGGTCCAGGGTGAGAAGGATCCAGGACTATTGCTTTCAGGGTAAATTTGTCTAATTGGACAAGCCTTCAGTCTTGTTATGATCTCCCACACAGTTGTTCCAGTGGATTAACAAAAAATCAAAAACAGTATAAGAATATAGGTTCCTGATTCAAAAATACACAAATAACATTTCATATTATCTGCAAGGGGCACAGACATGGTCTTTAAAGCCCAGCTTCTCTTGTTTAACTTCACTGCTTGGTTTTTGAAATTCATACTGCAGAGGTTCAACCAGAAACCTTTTCGCACTATGGACTCTGGTCAATAATTAGTGCACCCCTGGGGAAGAGCACGCACACGTCAAGTAGGCTGTTATAGCCTACAAGCGTGCACTCCCTCCCCAGAAGTGCACTAATTGTTGATTAGGTGAGGAGCACAAAATTGTGCTCCACACCTTAAACAACATTACCTAATTACTTACCTGAAGCATCCAGCGGAGTGACCATTTGCTCTTGTTGGGGCTCCGGGATTGTTTGAGGTCCCGCACAGGTGCTCTGGGACCTCAGATGACTGTAGATGTGACTGTTCATGTGCAGAGCATCAAAGTGATGACACTCATGCATGTGCGTTCGTGGAGGCACCGCTGCCAAAATGGTGGCGCCCAGAGGAGAACTGGACCCCAGGGTCAAATAAGGTGAATATCCAATCCCAGAGGGATGGAGCGGGTAAAATTGACTAGTGCTCAAGTGTGAGCGCTAGTCAATGTTGGGTCATTGTGCTCCTTCCCCATCCAGGGGATGCGAAAGGGAATGTGAAAACACCTCAGGTTTCAAAAGGCAGATGGGCTTTCTCTCAATGAAACAGCACAGAAAGGAAAAGACTACCAGGAGCAGAAATGTTTTCACTCTAGCCTGAATGGAAAACTCCTCTCTCTGTATTTGTGTCCCTTTCCACACCTATCTTTATTCTGGAATATATCTCAGGATAGGGGTCTGTTGTCTGCATGCTACTGCAGACTATGGCAGGCCTCACCTGGTGCCCACCATAGCCTGTATGAGCATGCAGAGAGCAGGCCTTTATTCTGGGATATTTATTTATTTATTTATATTTATATTTATATCCCGCCCCATACCCT
>MTQE01002560.1:12619915-12632263 GCA_014337955.1 Aspidoscelis marmoratus | reverse complement strand
CAAGACTGTATAAAACAATGCTAAAAACAATGCAAACCTTTTTTTAAAAAACCAGCATAATAATAATATTTGGGGAAAAAAAAGGCTAAGGGCAGGAAGGCCCTCTCTGTCTCTGTGTGTGAATGCCTAATGAAGAGCTAGAAATGTTTCTTACGTTCCCTAAACTAAATCCTAGCATAAAGGAGAAAAAACAAACAAGCAAGCAGGAGCACCAAAAGTAATTCTCCTCATCAGAGCCTTTTTCGAAGAAAGTCTTTGCCAGGCTAAAAAGGAAAATTGGTGAGAGGAGAAGGTTCTCTTTCTTAAGGATCTCTGCCACTGTTTCAGAGTCCAGGAACCATATCCTAAGGGCTCAAAATCCAAACAGAAGGAATGGGGGCACTAAGAACAGAGCCAAGGAGGCCACCACCACAGACCATTGGATATATCCACAGCAGTAGCCCAAGGATGGACATGTCCCTTAGATATCTTGCACCAGTGGATGGAGATCATAGGATCTGCAGCTGATGTCCTTGTGCACAGTGAGAAATGTGGACTGAGGAAACTGACCGTATCTGTAATCGCCACACCCAGAAAGGCACTATGGCCCAGTTTCTCAATGGCCTGAACAAAATAGAAAGATATTTCTCTTCTCTTCACCCCATTCCAATTATAGGATGCTCAATATCTCATGCAAGTGGAGCATGCTATTTTTAAAAAATAAAGGGAAGAAGAATAAGAACTAGTAAAGGTTGGCATATTGACTTTTCTAAATTAGGCACAAAATGCCTGGCTGTATAATCATATTCAATTAGTGTTAGTCTGTGACCCTGACAAAATGCCTTGTCCTCTTCCCTGTTCATCTGGTAGAACTTACACCATAGTTTTAATTTAATGAGCAGGTATTATTAGCAATGTAAGTCCCTCTGTCCCTTTTGGTCCAAGCTGTTTTTAGCTGTTTCCTCCATGCCCTGGTAGTCATAGAAAGTATATAACATTTTTAAATAGCTGTCAGAGACAATGGTCTGGAAGCAGGTAGGTGACCAAGCAATTCCTACAGTAAATAGCACGGCCTGTGCTTAAATGATGTGCTGCCAAGGCTGTGAGGATGGCCAGAATAAGGTATTGTAGTGGTCCAGGGAGAAATTCATTGGTCCCTCATGTCAGCTGACCATTGTTGAACTCATTCATTCAGTGCTGCCCTCTGGCCACATTTAGTGCTGGCGTTTCAGGACAACAGAGCCCATGCTAAACCGCCTTCTCTCTGATTTTGCCTGGCCATGTCATGCAAAACTTCATGGCCCTTTTCAGTACTTCCAGGAGCATTCAAAATTTCCGCCTTTTTGGACTTCCTGGTGTTTCTTACCAGCAAACGCACTCAAGGATTCCCTTCCACAAGTTACTAGTATACTGTTATAGTGCTTTGCATGTGCAGGATGGGGTGAAATCCAGATCAAGAGGTTCTTGATCTGGGTCCCTGGTAGAAGTGCCAGTGTACTAGCAGAACACAGTAGGGATGTACATGGATGGATTTTTAATATAAAATGCATAGTTGTTTGAATAAATCCCCTTTGGATGTGGAAGGATCCTATTTGGTACGAATGTATTTGTATGAATTCATATGAATATCCAATATGAATGCATATGTATCTGATACATATTCCATAACATATCCACTCTGAAAGCATCAAATCTGCCCTAAATCCACTTTGAATCTGCTCTCAAACCATGTCATATTCACTCTGGATCTGTTGCAGATGTGGCTGGTGCAGCCATTTTCCCACCTCCTCATTCCACGAATGTTCCGAAGCTTTGCATGAATGTTCCAAAATATTCGTATTTGTATAATGTCTGAATTTGTATGAGTTTCTACAAATAATGAATTTGTGAATATTCGTGCATGTCCCTAGAATACAGAGATATGCAGAAGGTATGCTTCTGTGTTACCAGGGAAAACATTTAAGCAGTGCAGCATAGCTTGCCACCAAAATGGCTCCTCCATGAGCTACAAGGCCAGGAACTTTAGTTTCTAGCTCCCTGGAGCCCTCAGAGGCCAGAACCAAAGTTTGTGAGAACTTTTGAGGCAGTGCAGGACCTATCCTGGCACCATCATTCAGACTTTACTTTTCCAGACCATGCCTTAACCGGTGGACCTTGGTAGTAGGGATGTGTGTGAATATTTGCCACATTCAAAATCCGATCAAATTTGTTCAAATTCCTACATTCGAATATGAATCAAATGTTGGCTACATTTGAAGATTGCTTCTATAAATTTGTTCAAAGCTTTGTTATATTTGTGAACATGGGGAGGCGGGAAAGCAGCTGCCTGATCACATCTGCAGCAGATCCGGAGCAGATCCAGAGAGGATTTGACATGTTCAGAGTGGAACTGTAGGGGATCCATAGGGGTCCATGGGCATGATTGACAGCGGGGATTTGAATCAGATTTGAATAGCAGTCAAAGAACATTCGTATCGAATTAGAATCCTACCACCTTCGAAGGGGCACTGTTCGAATGAATGTGAATTTCCTTGCATTCAATTAAATTCAAATCAAGCACATACACAAAAAATCTGTGCACATCTGTAGATGCTAGTCCAAAGCCACTGGTTCAGATCAGAGCCTTTTTCTGCAGAAAGGACCTTTGTCCCAGTGATGCCTCCAGAAATTCAAACTTTCACTTCCCTGCAAAATCATCCCAGGGAAGTGAAGATGGGGGATGGATCAAGCACTTGTGCTTTGCGGTGCCTGATTTATTCTAAAGTTACCTTGCACTTCACTAAGCAACCAGGTAAGTGCAACCACCTCTGAACTAGAGATGATTGTTTCCCAGTGGCAATGACCATGATCATTAGCTGTTGCAGCAACTGTGCAACATAGTGTGTGATTGCCACTGCTCTGCCTTGTCCCATGCACTCTTCACCTTGAAGAGGTGTGTGCCAGGTAGTACAAGCTGGCAGCTACCATAGAGGTGGAGTGACTTACAGTGCCCTTCCACATGCAATGTTGCTTCTGGGATAGAAGCAGCTCTGTGCAATACATATGCTCCAGCATGGGGGGGATATCCAGATTTTCCCTTTTTGGCAAGTGTAAAAGGGTCCACTACTCAGATACATAAAACCTTCAGCTGATGAATGCAGCATCAAGCAATGACTTGCTGTTTCACGTGTGAATCTCCTAAGGTGAGAAACAAAAAGCTAACTGTGCTGGTGAGGTGCTTTTTGAACGGGAAAGTTACCTAATTCATATGCAAATCGTTATGTATTATAGCTGCCAGTGTGAATATCTTTTAAACTAGCAGAGCTTACATTCAAGTGAAAATGAGACATAAGCATTCACATTTTGGTCCTGGTGCCTATTTAATCCTCAGTGCCACTGAGCCACACAAAGCTCCCAGGGACTGCTGAGACAAATCCATACAGTTTTCCTAGCAACAGCACCAATTGCTATCGGCCTCTTTTGGGATGTTTTTCAACCTTCAGGTTTAGCTAGCCAGTCTCCCATCCAAATGCTAAGGGGGACCCTATAGGCTTTGCTTCCAAGATCTGTCATGACTGGAGGAGGCAGTACAATGCTAGAGGTCCAAGGAATGAATGAATGAATGAATGAATGAATGAATGAATGAATGAAGGAAGGAAGGAAGGAAGGAAGGAAGGATTAATAGTGTGAAATGTTTACTTTGTTTTGATAATGTTGTTTAGCCAGATTGCCTTCTGTGAACACACTTAGCCCTCACTGAGCTAACAGTGTTTTCCTATTTTTCCCCCCATACATGTGATATAGCTGGCCACTTTTGCATTGGCTCCTGAGGCCTTCCTGAGATCTCACCAGTATGTAGAAGGGAGACTCCTAATATGCTTGACACTCCTTTGTATTGGCCAGAAATGCCCGTTGCCTCTGTGATTGTTTATTTTTGTTGCTGTTCTTTCTTCAGAATTCTCCATCTTATTTTTCAGTGACCCCTTGTTCTTATTGCTAGACTATCAGAAGAAAAGTTGGTTTTTATGCCTCACTTTTTTTTACCCTTCAAGGGACTCAAAACGGCTGACGAAACTTTCTGTTCTTCTCCCCACAACAGTTGCCCTACGAGGTAGGTGGGGCTGTGGGAGCTCAGAAAGAGAGCTGTGACTAGCCCAAGGTCACCCAACTGGCTTCATTTGGGAGACCAGACTCAACCCAGGAAGCTACCAAATAAGAGCCTGGCAATCTCACCAGAAGACCAAACTTGTTCACAGGAATTGAAATCCAAAATATCAAAGACGCTTGGTTGGAGAAAAGTGGCATGTAACAAGAGAAGTGGGAACCACAGAAGCATGGGTTAATGCCCATGATTCTAGTCACTCCATTCATTTTCACTCCCATTTTCTGCCCACCCACTCCCAGTCAGTAGAAAATGGATGCACAAATTAGATATTTGTTAGGATCGTGCAAAGCAATCCAGATCAGGGCATTTCATATTGAATTTGGAACAGAACATTAAGTACTGACAGTTGGCCTCATCTAGAAATAGCCATAAAATGTAGGGATGTAGGACCAAACGGCTTGTAAGTCATCTGAATCTGTCTTGCCCCTCTTAGCTCCTTATTTGTATCCCAAAGGGGATGGGCTGCCCATCACTGTGTCTGGCCACACAATGGCATCAAGTACATCCTGATGCCTCTGCCATGCCTGTGAACATGAGGAAAACATTTCCACTAGCAAATTCCACCTTCATGTAAGAGTGGCATGGCAGGTTCAAATGGCTCACAAGCCATTTGAGTTAGTGGCTTGCCCATCCCTAATAAAGTTATAGCACCTTTGCAAGATGTTGAGGCTGTACATTTTCCATCTTGTGGAATCTGTAGGCCCTGCTGCAGTGGCTAGTGGCTCTTTTTTCTTGTTCATGGGACTTGGGGTGATTTTGCACTCCTCTGGACAGAAAAGGAGTGCAATGAACCAACCTTGAGCAGTCCTCGCACTAGGAGCACAAGTCAATGCTAGCCCCCCCCCAATCGAAAACTTACTTTGATTTGACTGTGGGGCTGCCATTTTGTTTGTGGTGCCCTCTGCCACTGTGCATGCATCAGCGTCATTGCCCTGATGATGCTGATACTCTGCACAGTCGCAGTCGCATCATTTAATGCTTGTGCAGCAGTCCTGTTGACCTCCTTGTCCAGCAGAGGTGTGAATGCTCCCTGGTTGAATGCAACAGGTAAGTGATTGGGGAAGATTGGGGAGGATGTGGAGCACAATTTTGTGCTCCACAGGTAGTGCATGATTAGTGAACCTCTGGGAAGGCAGGGGTTGCTTGGAGGCTGTACCAGCCTCTTCCAAGCGCAGATGCCCTTCCCCAGAAGTTCCCTAACCATGCACTATGGGCTGAAGTGAGAATTGGCCCCTGGACTCCATCAATGCCGTTAGGAGTTGTATTTATTAATGCTTCTCCATGGAAAGATGGAAGAACAGGCTGCCTGCATGAGGGAAACTGAAACAATATAAAGAAATTCTTTCTTTTTTTTCCAGGATTTTATGAGCAAACATTCCACATACCTGTCTGAAATGATACTATTCTGAAACTGAATAGTGGTAAAGGTACATTCTATTGCCTCAATTCATTTATATATTTATTTCATCCATTTTCTTCCATGTCCTTCATTCTGCAAAGTAGTGTACAAAAGGGGAAAAATCCAGTATAAGACTAAAAAATAAAAACTGATGTCGTAAAATACAGATCCATAAAAACTACACAGTACAAAAACATTAAAACATACCTTGGCAAGGGAGTTGGAACATTGAAAACTACATAGGGCCTGTCCTCTTAAAAACTCTTAAGGCTGTGGTCACACCTTGCTGAAATAATCTCCCTCCTGAGGTGATAAATAAATAAATATAATAAAGAAGCAGAAATCAACACAAATCCTTCCTCAGCTCAGCCTTGTGTCACTACACTCACCCCTTTCTGTTCCTATCCTGACACTCCTTTACAAGACATTTTTAGATCTCTGCCCCTCTCCCCCATCACAACACCCCCTGCACTCTGAAAGGATAAAGGTTCTGTGACTCAACAGCATCTAATCACACATTGGGTGAAAGGGAAGGCAAATTCATGCAGTTTCAGCCCCCTTTAGTCCTCTTCCCCAGTCACACCCAAAAATGAAAATGGATGAACACTCTATGGCCGCATCCCCATTATGACCTTATAGTGATTTTAAACTGTTTTCAATCCTCGCAGACCCCATGTCAGTTTGGCTTAACACGCTTTCCGCATGTTAAATCGCCCCAAAGCGTTGTAAATGTTAATCCTCATTTCAACAGGTCTCACTCCGGTTCATGTGCTTGAAGCGTTTTATATTTTTTACTGTGGGAACTGTTCCGTGTTAAGGCATGAGAGTTTCCCTCCCCCAATAGCTTGCTTCCAAAGCAAGCTGTAAAATCCACCCCTCAAAGCAGCAGCCCTAGTAGCAATCCAAGCAATCCACTGTAGCAATCCAAGCACTTCACACCTGATAACGATCTTGCCATTGAAAGTTCTGACCTTTAAAAAAGGGAAAAGAAACAAAAGCAGCTGCAGGTTTGGGAAAATGTGTGAATGTTTAATGAAGGGGGCTTGAGTTGCTGCTGCTGCTGCGTGCCCTGAGCAATGAGGAGAGGAGGGGAAAGAATTGCTGGCTGTCCGCTGCTGTTTTTCTTCCATCCAGGCAAGCAGCAGCTACCCAGCCATCCAGCTAGGTTCCCTGAAGGGGTCCCTTATGGGTGGCGCGTTCACGCCAGGAGGAAGAGGACAGGGCGGCCCCAAAAAGTGGTTTTTAAAAAGTAGCCACTGGAGTCCCTCCTTGAGTCACGTATGTCCTCAGAATCTGGATTGAACACGATTCTGGCTGAAAGTAATGGGATCAGGCAAATTTGCGTTTGCATCTGTTTCTGTTATTTTGGTTTAGGGAAACTGGATTAAGCTTCTAATGGGGATGCAGCCTATAACGGCTTGAGACCTGAAAAAAATCAAGATCCAGGATAGTTCAATTGAAGGGAAGAAAGTCTACAAGTAAAATGGATAGGACTAAAAAGGTGTGAGCAGTGGGTGCTGAAGATGGACTGAAGAAGGAGTAAAGTGAAGGTGTGACCACAACCCAAGAGAAAGAAGTGGGTTTAAAAGCTTTTCTTGAAGGGGGGGGGCACATTTACTACTGCCTTTTGTTTAAATATGCGGATTGATTCAAGTTCTACTGGCCCGGCAAGGTATGGAATGATTAGAATTCTGCTGTAAGAGAAGTCTGTTCAGCTCAGTTTATTGGATCAGGCAAAACCTCAGCCTGGCTTAAAAATGCTGAAAGTAGTCTGCCGTGATAGGAAAATGTCTGATTGGAGCCAAAGGAAATGGACAGTATCCACTGCAAAAGTTATGTGCCAAAAAGAAACAGCTGTACTCCGTGCTTTCCATGGAGGTACCATCTGCACTGTGCAGTCCATTCCAGCTGCAGGGGAAAATAGCATGTAGGACAAATGACATCTCAGAATCCAAGCATTCTGTAAAGGAGAATTTTTTAGGAACAGCATCTATGTCAAGGACACAGTTAAACCATTGCCCCAAATGTTGATTACAGTGGATTATGGCTATAGAATAGCTCGGTCTATAACCAAAATTACATAGTGAAAAATTTTCATCTGTTCTACTAGGCAATGAAAAAAATCCCATTATCCAAATTTGCAGAGGAAGGCCTGATGGACAAGAATGGCAGATTATCTATTAGCAAATCACTTTCACCATATGACATCCTTTCCTTTCCTCTAATCTCTTCATCTCCCAAACTGAACTTGGAAGCGGTTAAAAGGAGCACAAGGCAGAAAAGCCACTCGGCTACCTAGTGCTGTGTAGAACAATACCATCACCTCTTTGAACCCTGTTCCACATCTTTTACTATCTGTGTTTTGTCAAAAGCAGAGGGCTCTTTTGAAGTTCCAGCTTGTGGAAGTGACTTCACAAGCTAACCTTTTATATTTAGGACCCAAACACTTCTTACAAGATGGACAGACGGAAGCCTTGTTGCTTAGCAGAGTTGATGGTCTAGAGGGACTTATCTTACTTTATCTGAGTGCTGCCTGGTGGGCTAAATTAGCATATAGAATATTGTCATGGAATATGTTATTCTCTCTTCCAGACAACACTTAATCCACATTATTTAGATAATCCAGAGTAAAGCACATCCAGATGTATTTTATTCCAGATTATTCATGCTTTATTCTGGATTATACAATTAATGCGGATTAAGTAGGTGCTGCCTGGATGAAGCTTTCTTTCTTTCTTTCTTTCTT
Organism: Aspidoscelis marmoratus; assembly: GCA_014337955.1. NCBI lineage: Eukaryota > Metazoa > Chordata > Lepidosauria > Squamata > Teiidae > Aspidoscelis > Aspidoscelis marmoratus. The sequence goes on along the minus strand of MTQE01002560.1, from coordinate 12,623,995 downwards.
TCTTTCTTTCTTTCTTTCTTTCTTTCTTTCTTTCTTTCTTTCTTTCTTTCTTTTCCTTCCTTCCTTCCTTCCTTCCTTCCTTTTTGTATCCTGTCCCATATCTGAAGGTCTCAGGGCAGGTAACATTTAATATCAAACATATATTAAAACAGTGTCTGCAAACTGGGGATCATGATCATGCTCCCATTTAAACAAAGGCCATCAGGCAGCTTCTGTTACCATGTTGCCCAGTGCTTTCCTTCCACTCATATAATTAAGTTTTTAATTTTTATTCAGTTAAATCAGCAAAGCTCAAAATAATATCATTTTGATGGTTATCCATGGTGTGAAGCAGCCCTACATCAGTTTAGTCTAAAATTGGGTCTTGTTCCAGAGGGCAAGGCCCATTCATTCAATTTCGCGATCACCTCTTAACTATCTTCCTTGGGTCAATGTTAGTTGTGCAACCATAAGTGTTTACTTCTCAATCATTCTTAGCTCCTAATTTCCATTCCACCAGCACATCTTGAGTATCCTTTGACGTCTGGAATTCATCCTTCTTTAACTAACTCCTAAGTAGAAAAATTCTGCTTTCTGTAGCTCCTCTAACCGATTTCTAAAAGCCTGGATTGTTGCTGCATGAAAATACTTCTTTAAGGCAGACTGGAATGCTATGTTCACTTACCACTGTCCACACCATTCTTTTTAGCTGATCTCTAGTCAGCGGTGTGTGTGTTAAAGGCTGACGGGCCAGGTGCATTACCTTCCCAACTCAAAAGCTTCCTGAGCAAACTAAACACCAGAGTGGGTTGCAACCACTGGTGGTAGAATTGGCATAGAGCGGTTAGGGTGACCCTTTGTCAGTCACTTTGACCTAATGCCAAATGAAAAACTAAAGCAAAAAGATTAAGCTTTGGAGTCCATGTGCAGAAGTATTCCTAGAAGTGTGGAAAGGTGAAAAGAGACTTCAGATATTTGTCTGAGGTTTGATTTTTTTTTTAACCTGAGGCCACGGTCACACCTTCAGTTTCAACGTTCCTTAGTCGATCTTCTGTTCAGAACACTCACACCTTTTCTATCCATGTTATTTGTGCATTTTCCACCCTGGAAAGGTCCAATGGAGGGTGGAAAGTCCACAAATAAAACAGAAATGAAAAGACGGTCTGAAGATGGTTTAACAGGAAGGTGTGATCATGTTCCCTGGACTGGCTTGCATGGTGGCCCGCCCCGTCCAGCCCTGAGGAGGAACACATGTGGGTGCAACCTTAGAACATAAAATAGAGTAGATGATAAGATGGAGTCTGGCATAGCAATTATCACCTAGCACTATCACTGTGCTAATGTCTTCTGTACTTTACAGAGTCTCAATACAAAGAGAAACTGTGCAGAGATCAAAAGCACTTGTTTGGACTCTAGAGTGATGCTGACAACAGAACAAAGAGTTTGCAACCCCTTCTTTTCTTCAGTTCTTTTATTCGCTTTCATGCTGTGACAGTCAGGATGATTCTGCCAAAATAACGCTTCCCAGCTGCTACTAAAAAAAATAAATAAGTAAATCTCTAGCAAAGATAGAGATGTCCCTGCCATTTGGAGATATAAAAGAGTGAGCTTCTGTCGCCCTAGGAGGACAGTGCACTGAAAATGCCACAATTCCGCCTTGCTGGTACATCTTTTGTGCCAAATCCTTAATACGTAGCACACAACATTAAATAGGATTTTGTTTCCATTCACATATCTATGTTCACCGCTTGGTTGATTCCAACAGCAAGTGACAAGTTGTTTGCAAAAACGAACCATCAGTCATCAAACAGTGCAGGGAAAGCATGCATATCATTTCCAAACACATTCAGATGAACATCAAATGTTGAGTTGCTTATAAATGCTTGTGGACTCCTTCTCTCTGTGCTACTGTGTGTTCTTTCATCACTTGCCCCAACTCGAAGGAGATGCCTAGAATGCAAATGTATGAAATGGTGCAGGTTTCCTTTCTAACCAGTCCTAACACCGGGAGAGGGAAAGTGTCTCCAGGTTGAAGTGAAGCAGTCCTTCTAAATGAGGGTTTATTTCAAGCCTGACAAAAGACAAGCCTATTTTGAGTTGTGCCAGCATTCTGAATGCCATTTCGAAGATGTGTTTTTCTCTCGTTGACTGGGGAGAGTAGGATAGTATTTTCTATTTTTTTTTAAAAAAGCCACCACTTATTTTTTATTGGGTGGAATTGTTACCCAGCTAACTAGTCCTGTATCTCTGTCTTTTATCGTTTATTTGTCTTCTTGTTATTCTTGTCCCCTGCCCTGAGACTTATGTAACAGGGCAATAGAGGAATCTTAATAATGAAATTTGGTTATAGCTAGGAGCTACCTATGGGAAACAATTGTGCATTTTGAGTTTCACCCTTGTTTCATATTTTGAGCTTGTTCCATTGGAGGAATAGGATGTCCCAACAAAGAGTTTGGGCATTTGCGTTCTGTCCAAGCTTGAAAATCAATCAATCAATCAGTCTCAATCAATCAATCAATCTCAATCAATCAATCAATCAATCAATCTCAATCAATCAATCAATCAATCTCAATCAATCTCAATCAATCAATCTCAATCAATCAATCAATCTCAATCAATCAATCAATCAATCAATCAGTCAGTCAGTCAGTCAGTCAGTCAGTCAGTCAGTCAGTCAGTCAGTCAGTCAGTCAGTCAGTCAGTCAGTCAATGAATACATATATTCAGTCTAAGCATTCCTTGTTTGAGTCCCTGATAAATGCCTAGCTAGCGTCGCAGACCAGTTTACTGGGAGACCATGCCTCCCACGGAAACACTGTGTCTGTCTAGAACATGATGAGGAGCAAGCCTTGTTGAGAAAATGGCACTACTACACTGGGAAACCACTTGAAACCATCCACCAGGAGTTCACTAGTGATAGACCAACCCAGCCACTCATGTGCAGACAGCACCAAGTGACTGGGTCAGTCTACCTAAGGTGTGGAGCCTGGTAATTTGGTTAGGCTACCAGAAGAGTGCCACGTCTGAGTGCTAGCTGGGGTCCTTTTTCAGGCTCTGTTGTTGCTACCTGAGCTGTGCCACTGCAATGTGGATAGCCCTTGGCCTATGCCACAGGCTGCTCATGAGATCCTGGGCCAAATTGTTCAGTTCAGCCCATAATTAACACCAACCAGCTCAGGATAATGCACAGTGTGAGGAAATAGCCATAGTTCCTGCTCTGATTAGACAGTTTTTTTACTTGATAACATTAGCCTTTGACTTCTTAGTCTGGAAATCACAATACGACATGCCAAAGGATCCTAAGTGTCACCAGAAGGTGTTGTTTTTCATATATCTCATTATTTACAGGTAGTTGCCCCAGAAAATAATTATTCCACCCATTCCAGATGGACAGAAGAGAGGGACAGATGTGCAGAGCAAATTGCTAAATGCAATAGCAAGTCCCTGCTTTCTCCGGCAACCCATTGACTCATTAATTGAAAAGCCAAATGGATGAGGTTGCAGCAGCTGGCTTCAAGGACCTACATAAACCACACATTGACAGCTGAGGGGTAGGTCATTTATTTTCTCAAGTCAAAACTATAATTTGAAAAGTGCAATAAGAGACCATCAAGAGATGATTCTTTCCCCCTGGTTATTGTTCAACTGCAAATTATCCATGTATTAATCAAAACTCTGTTTATTTGTTTCTAAAGGCATGCTTTGAACATCAGAAAACTTTGTCTCCACAATCTAGGCTAATCAAACACAATTACTTTGTGCTTCTTGAGTATCATGGTTTTTCAAACAACTGAAATTATTTTTATGTGTAGTTATTGAAGTCAGTTCAAACACAATGGATGCATCTAAACCTAAGACTGGGGGAAAATGGATTCAAAGGTATTAAGACTAAGGATGTAAGACTAAAGTTGGCTGGCCAATGGGAAGCTGTGGTGCACACACGCACATGCACGCTGGGCCTCCCGCAGCCAGAAGTGGCTCGGCAACAAGCAGGTAAGGAGCGCACTGTGCGCGGGCGACCCCGGGTGGGGTGGGGCAGGTAAGCCGCGAGTAAGCAAACGCCAGGAGCCTTCGAGCCAAAATAGGGGAGCTAGAAAGCTT
>MTQE01002560.1:12606837-12617789 GCA_014337955.1 Aspidoscelis marmoratus | reverse complement strand
GGCCTGATCCAGCAAGGCTTCTCTTATGTTCTTATGTTCTTATGTTCCCCTCGCCCAAAAAGGCACAATCACACTTTCTCGAGCGAAGGGGAACCCAGGGAAGTCGGCTGCCGGCCTCCTCATGGTGGCTCCGATAGAGATCGGGAGGAGGGCCCAGCTGTCAAAAAGGGAGAGCATGCACTCTCCCTCTTTGACAGGCTGGGCATGCGCCAGCAATCTGGCTTTTCCCCTGCTGTTGTGGAAGCGTTTGCTTCCAAAACGGTTTCAGGGGAAAAGCCAAATGTAAGACCTAGTTTTTTAGGTCTTACATCTGGGTAGGATTTCGGCAGCAAAACTGGTTTAAGAAACTGGTTTTGTGCACCGAAATGCGAACGTGGCTTCCCAAAGGGTCCCTAATTCCCTTCCCTTCCATTTTTAGAGCCAGCGTGGAAAGGGCCATAGGTCTCTGTCTCTCTGGGCTTTCATGTTACAAATTTCCAGGTTTATCTTGTTTAGAACTGAGGTTTTTGTTCCTTGGGTTCTAATGTATTGTGCAGTTGGGTTCAATCTAGCAAGATGGAAGTGATTTTAGCAAAGATCCAGCCCAACCAGTGTAAAAAACTGTGTCTTTATACAGTCTGTGCCAAGCACTGGCATCAGTTCAGACATGAGGGAAAAGTGTTATAAGAAAATTGATAGGATATTTATTTGCCTTCTTTAGTTGCTTGTCAGTTAGAAGAAAATTCTCAGATGAAAGACTTATTTCTTTACTATGTTCATAAGAGTCAGAAAGGAGTCCAACAGGGAAAGTTCTAATCCCAACTAAAGTGTTGATTAAATTAATACCTATTCCTGCTAATTAACAAATGGAGTAATCTGCAGGAACATGTTAGTTTGTGAATTGTTACATCTCAGACAGTAGTTCAGTGATGGCTAACCTTTGGAGCTCAGTGTGTCAAAATTCACAAGAAAACCTAGCTTAACTCAGGTGCTGTGTCACATCTAGAAATATCCATAATTTTGTGATATTTGTAGCTCTAGTAAAAAAGTTATATTTTTGATATATGTATTTTATTAAAAGTAAAAACGGATAATTATTTACATTAGTGACTTTTGTTGCTGAATTTCGTTTGCTAAATCTTCTGTTGAAAGTTGGTATTTTGCACACTTCAAGAACAAGCAAGCACTACATGCCCAGGTGCCAGGGTGACCATGTGTGTCACCCAAAAGAGCTTGGCATGTCACCTGTGTCACGCGTGTCATAGGTTGGCCATCACTGCAGTAGTTTTTACATCATTTCAAGTACATAAATGCCAATTATTTTGATATTATTAACTATAAAATATGACCCTTTTGCTAAATGAATTTTCTTCATCATTCTAAGCCAGATTCTGTGGTGGTTGGAAGTATTGCCCTTTGGCCAGAAAAGTCTCTCTGGGCGCGTCTACATGCCAAAAATACTCCGAATTTAAGCTTGTTTTGCCTCGGAGCATCTCCATGCACAGCTTTACTCCAGGCTACATCAGGCGCAAAGGAGGAAAATCTGTGGCAGAAAACCCCCCCTTTCAAACAGTACTAAATCTGACTTAGGAGGCAACCACGGATTTTTCTGGAAGCATGGAGACGCTTACAAGCATAACATTAGGAGGCTGTCATTTGCTCTGCATGCTTGCTGGCTACAATCGGCAGGCTTTGCACCCCTCTCCAGTGAAGCTGACAAGGAGCAGGGGGAAAGAGGAAAGCGAAGCTGAGACAAAGCGAAGAGAGGGGAAGACGCACACACACATGACTGCAGCTGGTAAGGAGCAGGGGGAAAGAGGAAAGTGACTAGCCCAAGGTCACCCAGCTGACTTTATCGGGGAAGGCGGAATCAAACCTGGTATTCCCAGATGACAGTCTGGCTCCCTAACCACTAGACAAAACTGGTAGAGGCTGCAGAGGCTGGGTACACATTGGTGACAGAATGGCAGGGCAGAAACAGGGCCATTCAGGTGGGTCCTGTGGTTAGTCAGTTTGGTCTAGTGGTTAAGGAGGGGGACTCTTATCTAGGAATACTGGATTTGATTCCACACTCCTACATGAAGCCAGATGGGTGACCTTGGGCTAGTCGCAGCTCTCTTTCTGAGCTCTCACAGCCCCACTCACCTCATATGATGTTATGTTGTGAGGAGAAGAACAGAAAGCTTTGTCAGCCGCTTTGAGTCCCCTTAAATTGGAGGAAAAGTGGGGTAGAAAACCCAGCTCTTCTTCTTCTTCCCTGCTCCAAGGGAGCCAAGGATGGTTGATCAAATGCTACTTTATGCACAGCTCTAGTGTGCATTCTTCTATCCAAACTGAGAATTGTAGTTATATAACTTATGTAACTGATAATTGTATCTGTGTCCACATATGTTCTTAGGTCAGCTGAAATGATGTCTATGTGAGACCTGTTGTAACTCAACCAAAATTGTGTCTTTCTGATTCTAACTACCATCACTTTCCCAGTTAAAACCACACAAAGTTGTAAAGACATAACATAAATGCTTGAAGCTGGGACCATAATCTTCCATATTGTGGAAAAAACTGAGTAAGAATTTGAAGGATATTCTTCCAAATGTTTTACCCCAGTGGCTTGTTCTGTCTGTCTGTGTAAGCTCAGTTGTAGACCAGCAGGGAATTTGGCTGTGTGTCAGTATAAGTCCTGTCTAGACCAGCAGGCAATCTACATGATCTCAGTACCTATGGATGTTAAGTAAATCTGCCATGTACCTTTGTTTCTATGTATAAAATATATGCCATGTAAATACCCCTCTACATGTGTTGTGTATGCAATGTATCTATGGGTGTTTTCCCACTGTTACTAGAAGTACCCATTAAGTACCCATTAATGGGTACTTAATGGGTACTTCTAGTGACAGTGGAAAAACACCCTATGTGTGCCTTGTGTTTCACTAAGCCATGTATGTATGACTACCACATTTTGGAAAGCTTTTTGCCTGTCCCTTCTTCACAGTGTCTTACCTTTTTTTAAAGAGGGAGGGGCAAATATATACCATGATGTACAAAGGAAAATCAGAGAGACAGAAGAGAAATAGCTAGTCTATTCCTTTCCTTTTTTCTGTTTTGATATTTTTTCTTTCTTTCTTTCTTAAATAATCTCCCTTATTAATAATTTCCTTTTAAATCTTTTAACATTTATATTATTTCTTGTTTATATATAAAAGCATGGGTTAACGGAAGATTACCTGTATATATTATGTGCAAGAAAAGAAAAATCGCTCGATGGTTTTGGATCAATGACATTTTGATAGTTGATTTAAAGAGAGGACCACAAGTATCATTGATCTCCCGTGAAGGAGTGCACAACATTTTCTTATTTTGAGTTTCTAAAATTTTTCAGTCTGTAACTAACTGACCTTTTCCAAAGAACAAATTAACAAGCAAAACCTATACATGTCCACTCACAAATAAATAATCATTGATTTCTTTGAAGTTTGTTTCCAGAAACATCTAAAATTGCAAAGAAACTTTAATAAATGCTCCACAAATGCTATCACCATGATGTTCTGGTGCCATGGGGTTTAACCATTAGAACTGGCATGGAAAGAATGCACGAATTAAAGGCAGGAATGAGGAGATCAAAGAACAAGAGCTTTATTCAGTGCTGGTTGGTACAATTTTATAACAGAGCCTTTCTGCGCGTACTTGTTAATGCAGATCTAGGACATTGTCTGCCAAAGAATAACATATATCCGTACCAGAACTGTGCTAACAGCTCACTAATCTGGATTAGCAGCACCCCATATTAGGGATGTGCATGATTAGAAATGTGCACAAGTCAAATGTGGGAATATTCAGCTTTGGCCAAATCCATTTGGCTTCATGCATGACTATCTCACAAATATTCATGAAGGAAGAGAACCCCCACCCCACCCCTCCCTTTCCATCCTCCCCTCTCATCTACTGCTGCCCCTGCTGCCCCAAGCTTGAAATAGTCCTTCAGGGACTGTGCACACAACTCCCCATCCTGGGATCATCATGAACCCCAGATCAGAAGCTGCATGTGCACAACCGGAAGGTTGTGTCAGCTACGGTGGCCACCAATTCCACTCCGCTGTGCTCCCTTATCTCTACGGAGGTCATGATGGTGTCGTCTGCCATCATTTCAGCACTGCTCCAAAGCCAACACAGGCCTTTGGGGTATGCACACGCAGCTTCCCATCTGGGGATCATGATGATGGGGATGGGAGCTGCACATGCAGTCTTGGAAGGCGTACTTGGGTCTACAAGAAGTGTGTGGTGGTGGCCAGGGGTATGGGAGGCCATGGGGGGGGGGAATCCAGCCTTAATCAAAGCTTCAACAAATGCTGGATCCATTCAAATTGTGGATGAGTAGGGCCTACAAATGTGGGGCCCTTTCAATTTGTTTATGCATGTTGGAATTCATATAAATTCATACAAATTCTGAAAGTGATGAATATTCATGTACATCCCTACCCCAGATAAATGTGGTCTGCGTCCAGGCTAGCAATCTCTGATCTGGATCAAAGAAGGGGCAACTTCACTTAAAATGGATCTAGGAAGAATGGTGTTGTGGTGTTGAGCGACATGCATAAGTACAATGCATAGGCTGTCTCTGATGGTGAAGGTTTCATTGCATTGCCTTTAAGGCACTCCATCCCCCTGCTACCCAGATGTCATGATCAAGCAATGGAGACATGGCCAATTGTATTAGATCAGTGGTTCTCAACCTTCCTAATGCCTCGACCCCTTAATGGAGTTCCTCATGTTGTGGAGACCCTCAACCACGGGGGCGGAACAGCTGGGAGGTGGGAGGGAAGGGCGGTGGGAGACTCGTCACGACCCCTCTGAAAGGGCAGTTCGACCCCCAAAGGGGTCCCAACCCCCAGGTTGAGAACCACTGTATTAGATATTGGACATGTTGTGGGCCAACTGAATTGCATTGTGGGTGGCTTGTATGGTAGTAGTTTGCACCTGCTAGCACAAGGCAGGGCTTAAGTATTTGCACTGCATAGTTCTTTAGCACACATTTGCTGTTCTAAAGCCCACTTGATGTAAGTGCCTCTGCCTGTGGTTGATTCGGATCTAACTAATCCAGATTCACTGAGGTAAGTGCAGAAAGGCCCACAGATGCTAATAAATCATCCTTTTTCATTTGCCTCCCACACAGAAGCTTCAAATAACTGAGTCAATACAAATAGAACTGAGGATGAGCCAAGAATCTTACCTGGTCACTTTAAAAGGTATATTAGCTGGGACATAAGGGGAAAGGGGCACTAATGGCACATATTTTACCTGACATTTATTGTTTGAAATATAGTTATTGACAGAAATAAAAAGGCTTGACATTCTGTGGGAGAACGAGTGTCCCTGGTTAGTTTTCCACACTTTGTTTCACATTCACTATCTCCGGTTTTTTTACATTGTTTCTTTTTCTGCTAATCTGTATTCAAAAGTTGTACCTAAAACTTTGCATAAGCTTGGATTCATCTCAGAATATCTGCAAAGTTGTCAGTATCTCTGGCTAAGGAACTTTAAGGAAGCTGGTGCTCTGCTGAGTTAACTGGATGTGTTAATTTTGCATGAGGTACAGAACACATAAAGCACTTTGTTTTTGTTTTGTTTTTAAGTGATTTTACCCTAATGTCTTGGAAGCACATTATGTTTCTCAACTACAAAAATTAGAATTCTGGGTAACCATGATCACCAAGGAAGCAAGTTTCAATTTTGTCTGCCTCAAATCATTTTTAAGGTCAGTTGCATCCAGGTAGCCAATATCATAGAGTCACAGAATCATAGGGTGTTTTTCCACTTAGCACTAGAGTACACATTATGGGTCCTTAATGGGTACTCTAGTGCTAAGTGGAAAAACACCCATAGAGTTGGAAGGAACCTCCAGGATCATCAAGTCCAACCCTCTGCTCAAAGCAGGATTTCCTAAACCATCCCAGACAGATCTAGGTCCAGCCTCTGCTTGAAAACCTTCAGTGAAGGAGAGCTCACTACCTCTTGTGGCAACTTATTCCACTGACTGATTGCCCTGACTGTCAGGAATTTTTTCCTTATATCTAATTTGTATTTGACTCCCTTGAAGTTTCATACCATTGTTTCTAGTCCTTCCTTCTTGTGCAAGTGAGAATAGGGACAATCCCTCTGCACTGTGACAGCTCTCAGATACTTGAAGACCATGATCATGTCTCGTCTCAATCTTCTCTTCTGCAAGCTAAACATTCCCAGATCCTCCAACCTTTCCTCATAGGACATGGTGTCCAGACCACTAACCATTTTGGTAGCCCTCCTTTGGACTTGCTCTAGTTTGTCTATGTCAGTATAGGTAGATAAAACAAGGGCTGCCTCCAGAAGCATTAAAAAATGCAGGCAATGTTGCAGCATTGCAGCAAAACTGGCAGACATAGCCAGTGACACATTGGGGCACTGGTAGCTTATCTAAAAATAGAATTTTTCATAGGGTAAGATTATCCTGCACTTTTTTTTGGCCCTGTCTGGACAGGTGGAATATAGTGCCATTATGGCTATGATTTGGTGAGGTTGTCACATGTATCTCTGGCAGCTCTACCATAGCTCTAGTATATCATCCCTAAAAAGCATGAAAACCTTTTGCTGGAAAAACCCAGCACTGGTGACACTGATACCTTTTGGATGGAGCCACCACCATTGCTCTGGCTACTGTGCCTGTGTATGGCTCAAAATAGATGGCCATGGTAGTAGCAACACACGCTCCTGGGCATTCTACAGTCACCAAATACCCAAATGTATGCATCACTAAATGTGCAGAGATTGTGCTAGAGAAGTGGTGCCATCTAATTAGCAAGCAGTAATGCCGGAGAGGCAATACTCTGAATTATCATTTGCTAGTGGGATATCAGGCTGCCATCTGGAGGCAGCCTTTGTCATGCCTGCATGCTGCTGCATGACTTTGAGTCATGGGGCTTGGTTGGCACTGCACCCAAAGCAACTTCCAAGAGCTTATTGTACATACATGAAGGGAGGGAGGGAGGGAGGAAACTTGCTGTAGTGAGCTCTTGAAAGTTGAATCTTTGCAAGTCTGGGAGTGCACATTTTGAGGAAAAGCTGGCACTGTGTAAAGATCTGTCATTTCCCTGTACAGTCTATTAACTCTTGAAGGCATTTGGGGTTGTTTTGCACATAGAGTTGTTCTGGGTCACATTCTAGAATACAAGGCGGTCATTCACATGCTGGAGCAGATTAAGGCAAGCTCAGTTCCCCCTATCACTCTTTGTCTGGATTAGTCAAAGCATGAACTGGGCTAAGCTACCCAAATGATGTCCACTTGATATAACTGTAGACCTCAATGCTGACATCTACAACAGGCTCTGGGCCAGTGTGCCAGACCATGGTGGCAAGCAGATGACCTCCCCCATGATCCAGTATGTCATGTGAGATCCTTTTTGACAGTAGTCCAGGAAGTACTGATGGAACTGGATCTGCTCCCAAACAGCTCAGGCTGGAATCTCTGAAAGCTGGGAACAAATGTTCCCAGGCTTCAGAGCCTTGCCAATACCTTTGAGGGCACTTCAGTTGCAGTGACCAGGCATGGAGTGGAACAGGCTGCCCAAATGTTGATGGCCTTTTCCTGCTTTGGTGACAACTCCTCCCAGCTGTGGAGACAGACAGTTGTGCAACTCTGTAGCAGCAGAATTGCAGAGTCATGGCTTAGCTTGGATGAAGTTCTTAGCAAAAGCCTTCTTGGCTACTTTGCCATGAAGCAGTGAGGGTTACTGTGAGCAATCAGCCAGCAAACTGGAGAGGAGCAGATCAGAGAGACTTCTTCTGTTTGCCTGGCAGCAGACAATGGCAATGTGGAGGGGAGGACAGGATGGCAGGAAGTGAGCTATGGGAGTGACACAGGAGGGGAGGAAGAACTGTGCTGGAAGCTCCAGGTGTTCTTCTTCTTCTTCTTCTTCTTCTTCTTCTTCTTCTTCTTCTTCTTCTTCTTCTTCTTCTTCTTCTTCTTCTTCTTCTTCTTCTTCTTCTTCTTCTTCTTCTTCTTCTTCTTTTTGCTTCAGATTTGGGTGAAAGAGTCTCTGTCCCTCAAGTCCAACCCAGGGAGCAGGGGCTAAGGATCCCATTCAGACAAATTCAGGAGTTTGGTGGGAAATTTGGTGGGAAAAGGGGAACATAGAGAATCTGAGAGTACATGAATCTCTGTGTCTGAAGCTCCAGGGCTCAGCCAGATATTGTTGTTGAGACAGGGCTTATCAACTGACATCCACTCCAGACAATAACCCAATCAAGTTAAGAACACTGGTTCAATATGAACCCATCAATTCTATCCAGCATTCCTGATAAAGATCTCCCTGATATTTACTGCAAATAAAGGTTGGTCTCAGTGGCCAAACAGCTTTATTATACTGAGTCGTGCTCTTCCTGCAAGGCTATTGACAGTTGCAATCCAGAGTTAAGAGGATTATTTCCTGGCTGTCTGGTCTTTGTTCAGATGCAGATGTTCCCAGGCTCTGTTCTGGCAAAAGCTACCATTATGCAATTTCCCCTCTTGTCTTTTACTGCAATGGAGGTTTTTGTTTAAAATGGTTTATTTCTGGACCTTTTTGGTTCTGGCTGGACTTGATGACCCTAGAGGTCCCTTGCAACTCTATGATTCTATGGTCTAATACACAGATTTTCAGGTTCCCTGGTCTTTCCTTGTGCTTTCAACCTATATATCAATGGAATGCCAATTATGTCAGTTATAAAGCCCAGTAAAACAGTTTAGATTAGGGATGTGCATGAATGGGTATTTTGGCATTGGATTCATAATGGATCGAATGTTAGAAAATTCATATTCGTTTGAAAAAATCCCCTTCGAATATGGTTGAATTCTATTTGATATGAATGTATTTGTACGTATTCATATGAATATCCAATATGGATGTGTATCTGATATGTATCTCATACAAACAGGTACGTATCTGATATGAACGGATATGTATCCGATACGTATCCAATATGAATACGTATTTCTAGTTTAAGGAATGTCCAACTATTCATACCAATGTATTTGTATTCATACAAATGTTAGTGTATCAATGTCGTTACATTCAGTTCATGTATGAATGCCCAAATTTGTCTGAATTCAGATGCATAACAAATGAATGAGTATTTGTGTATATCCCTAGTCTAGAGGTGTCTGTACCTTGGTAGAGCCTTGCCTATACTGGCAGCACACTCCCAAAAAAGGGAATTCTGGGAAATACATGGCTACAGAGCCTCAGTCCAACCTTGAAGCCTTGGACCTGCTGATGCCAACCATGGACAGGCAAGTGAAGAAAAGGCCCAAGAACAAATAATTGCAACTATTTGCGTTTCTTGTCAGATGGTCAAACCAGCAGAAAAAGTAGAGATAGAAAATGATTGCTTCATACTACTGTGCTTCTATGGGATGTTGATTTTAAATTTCAGTCTTTTACAGAAAGTCCTTAATGGAGTTAAGTGCTCAGAAGGTCAGAAATGCTTTTTCAAACCTATACTTTCAGTTAATGGGCACCAAGCTCTCAGAAGGCCATGTGGTCAATATTCTATTTAAGAATTGTTTCAGGCATCCATGGCTACCCTTGTAAAAGACAATCTGCATTACCTATTTAAAAGCCTCCTATAGAAATAGAAATAATTTGCTAACGAGATTATGAAATTTGCACGCTTTGCGTTGGAACTCTTTCCTTCTAAATGGAATAGGCACATTACAAAGGTAGACAAATCTGGTCCTTTATGGTAGGAAAGTTTTTCCCCTGGTTTTGTCTTTCTGCTTTGTTTGTTTCCAGTGTCTGTTGGGATTTGATGGCTTGGTGTATGTCCTCTCGGAGGTGTCCATTTGCCAAGAGTGGTTCCTTGAGGTGTTCTGTTTTGGCTGCTAGGTACTCTGGTTCTGCGCCTGCAGTTGTAGTTGCAGCAGGGGAAACTTACTGCATTTAAAAAAAGAAGGAATGAAAAGAAAAAGAAGTGAATTTAACTTCCTACAGTTAAATGTAGGTGCAGCAATTAAGTAGAGTGTAGCTAGGATGCAATGGCCCCAAGCAAAGTGGCCCCTGTCACTAGAAACAAACAAACAAATCAAATCAAATATGTCTGGGCCAACTGGAAAAATGGCCATCTTGCCTGATGTTATCTACACACTAGATACTAAGATTACCCCTTTCCTAAACCTAAGAAATATTGGAGCTGGTTTGCTCTATAAAGGAAAACTGCCCGGAAATACCAGGTGCTGTAGGCATGAATGGGAAGTTGGGGGAAAGTATCTTGGAAGAGGACAATAGGAATCTGCTTCTGTATTTCCGCAGTAAAATTACTGGGATTTGCCCAAGCAGTCAACAGGAGTTGACAGTTCTTCTCTTTCACTTTAATCCAAAACTGTGGGAAAGAATACAAAATCTGTATATACAGAGATGATTGATACATGCAAATTCAAAATCCGTTGTGCTGTTTTTCTTCCATAGATACTGTACTGTATGTTCAGTGAAAAATATGTTGATCAGACTTAGCAGTTATTTGTATTATTAAAATGGTCAAAAGAAGGCAAATGGGTTGATCACCATAGATGAGGCAGTGGGTTATGGCAAGGTTAGGCATAAAAGGAATCTTTTGTCCAAAGATAACTTTCTTAATTAATTACTGGCCAATAAATCTGTATGTAAGAATACCACTAAAAAACACTGAACTTGATTTTCATGCACATATTCCTTGTAGGTAATCAGCATCTTCTACTTAGTCAGCACAAACTATGAGACATTCCATACTATTTTATGAGAGGGAGAAAGCCCTCACCCCCAAGATGGATCCCACTTCTTTTAATACGTCTATTAATTTTTTTGTAATGACTTGACTTAAAAACTTAATATTGAGTACAAATGTCCACATTAGCTATATGGAACACCAGGATTTGCAAGCGTATCTTGGACTACATGGGTTCATTAAGAACAAACAATGCAAAAAAAAAA
>MTQE01002560.1:12570092-12585743 GCA_014337955.1 Aspidoscelis marmoratus | reverse complement strand
TATTTCGAATTATTTAAACCGAAATAATGCATGCCGTGAAGACGCAGCCTCAGAGTTCTTTCATGAACTAAATACAAATTCACTTAGGCAATTACCCATATTGCAGCATTTGCAGAGTGAGGGTAACTGACCACTGTAGTCAGCTGCAATCTTACGACATGAATAATAAATGGAGATAATAAATTCATTTTTCTAAAAAAAAGCATAAATTAAATAAATACATAAAAGTAATAAAATTTAATTAATGATAGATATCTAGGTAGATAGTTTTCACTTACCTTTTTATAATTCTAGAGTAGGAAAGCTGAAATTGGAGAAACACATTTTTCATATTTTAGAAATACTGCGTATCACTTTTAGGGGCACTTTAACTCACTGGTAGATTAAATCCCAAATCGTTTTATTTTCTGTGTTGAAAGTAAACAGAAACAATGAGAAATGCACAGACATCCATTAAAGTAATTATAGCCTATTGGTTTTTCACAGAAAAGTAAGAAATATCCAATGGCACTGAAATTGATATGCTTTGATTTTATTGCCCACAAATGCTTGCTTTACCACTGGCATTTCTAAGCTTTGTCACCGTGAATGACGAGGACCATCTGCACTGTGTTCTATCCAGTATGAGGTGGAATAGAAAACTAGGTAAGAAATGAATGTTCAGGAATATATTTGCATGGATATAAAATGAATGGCTATACATTTATTGTTCCAAGAATATTTTAAATTATGCTTCTACTGTGGGCATCTAGCTATGTTTGATGTCTAATAGACTGAAAGCAAAGATGGTTAGCATGAAAAGAGCCAACCCGCTTGACATAAATTCAACATTCTAACATTAGTGTAGGACATCGCGCCTTTCCACACTTACCCTTAAGTTTGTCTAGGAAGGGGTTCAGAGGTGTTCCTTCTACATGGTTGATTGGCTTAAGGGAAGGTCCTGCCCTCCCTGGGAAGGTGAGCCAATTTGGTCTAGTGATTAAGAAGCTGGACTCCTAGCTGGGAATACTGGGTTTGATTCTGCCTTCATCCATGAAGCCAGCTGGGTGACCTTCTTCTGAGCCATCTTCTGAGTTCTCACAGCCCCACCTACCTCACAGGGTGTTCTGCTGTGGGGACAACAGAAAACTTTGTCAGCTGCTTTGAGTCCCCTTAAATGGGTGATAAAAGTGATATAGAAAAGTCATCTTTCTTGTCAGCATGCTGCATACACATTTTGTCTGTCTAGGCAGACAAAAGGATACCTAGACTGGGACACTGTTAGAGTGGTCTAGGGGCCTATAGCATGGAAAAGGGAGGTGTGTGGAAGTGCTTATGCCTATCTTTTTTAGTTTAACAGAAGACCTATTTCAGCAGTGCTCCAAATTGTGCCACCAATATGGATCCACTTGGGGTGCTGAGGTGAGAATTTGGAAGCTAGCTCCAAAACCCATGGAATCTACTGAGACAATGTGGGAACAGCTCTCATCCCAGGAGAGTGCAACCTTTATTTTTGGTTGTTTCGACTCAGCCTGAGAAGCCAACAATAGACTGATAAGATTCTTTTGCTGTGCCATTTAACTATACATTTCTCTTTTTCTAATTTCTTCTTTAAAAGTAGTTCCTGAGATTTGTGTTCTGCATCATTACTTCTGATTGTGGTCCACTAAGAATTAGGATAGTTTCTTTACCCATCTGCTCCAAGCCCTATATTTGATGAAATTCAGTCTTCTAATGATCTCTGCTGAAGAAAAACAGGCTTTGATTCTTCTTCTTTTAAAAAAATCTGTTTCCATCTTGTGATGTTACTATCATTGCTTACAAGTGCTTTTGTGGCTTTGAAAACAAGTTCATTGAACTGAAAATACACTCTGAATTGAAATTGCCAGCAACTATGCTCAACAAAGGTGATGAAGGGTACTCACAACAGAAACCACAGGAATATAGGATGTCTAATTGGATTCCCCTCTCAGACAGTCTATTCAATTGATTTATACCTCTTTCCTTCTCCGTCCCCACTTCTTCCCTCCCCTCTCACTCACTTATACACTGTTCACAGAACAGTTGTATTCATGTACAATTGAAGAAAAAAATAAACCTACTGAGTGCTTTGGGCTTACTCACATGGAAAAGTGCAGAATCCAATTTATTAATCTGTATAGTCTTAGGTTTTTTCAAAACAAAGGGCGCTTTTTTTAAAACTTAACAGCATAGGATGCTAAATCAATGCAGTTGGGTTCGGGGACACACTGTGAGCACCAGCACCAACCCTGAACTTAACTGGAGACCTTTGAAGTGTTGACAGTCCAGTCACAGACTGTCTGCATTGCTGTAGTGATGGCCATGTGTGCTGGGCCGTTGCCATGGTGACCACGATGTGTCGTGTGATCACACAGCCACAGCCACAATGCCCCCCCCAGTATTTGCATATGGAAGTAATGTGAATGCTGCGTCTGAGTGTGTACTGAGAGGGCTCTAGGTGTGCCTGGTTAAGCTGTGGAGAAGTTTTTACTGCTTCATAGCTAGAGGAGATTAAGTTGGGTGTGTATGCTCTAGGCCTCTCCAGGATGGAGGCGACAATGTAGTGAACATATGCTTTGTCCCAGAATAGGCTGGGTTATCCTGATTGCTTCAGTGTGAATAGGCTCAAAATAATTTAAAAAACAACAACCCTCAGAAGTAGCTACTATTAACTAGGGATGTGCACAAATATTATTTCTTTTTGTATTCAATGCAAGAAAATTTGTATGCATTTGAAAAGTTCCCCTTCGAAAGTGGTAGGATTTGTATTCAATACAAATGTTCAATCCGATATGAATGAATACAAATCCCATATGAATGTATCAAAACATTCAATTTGAACTTGAATGTTAATCTTTGGATATGGCTGAATGTCTGAATTTGCCCAAAATCCATGTGAATTTTGAATGTTACGAATATTCATGCACTTCCCTACTATTAACCATTATATGTTCACAGAATTCAGAGGTCCTTTCTGCACTGGACCTTACTCCAGATTGCATCAGTATACAGGTGGCAGGTTCTGAGGTCTTCTGGGATATAATCCAGAATTAAGGATGTGCACAAAAGTGAAAGCTTAAGGTAGTTAGAGGTCAAGATGGCTTCTGACCTCCTCACATTCCTGGCTATTTTCAACTACACCTAGTCACCCCACCACCCTTCCCCCTCACCCCATGTCTACCCTCTGTTACCTTATCTTAGAAGAGTGAGTGCATGAGGAAACTCCAAACCCATCAAGCTGTGGGTGGGTGGAGATAATCAGAGTGGAGGTAGGTAGGTAGAGATGACTATTCTTGTAAGAGAAGCAGATGGACTGGAGGCAGGGTCAGGGAGGGACAACTAGGCTTTGCGGCAGTACAGCATTAAAAGAGAAGCTGAGGGAGCAGGGAGAGGGATGAGGGAAGACGAGAGCCTTGATGGAGCAATGGAGAGGTGGAGAAGAATGGTAAAGGGACACAGAGGTGGAACAGTGGGGCACAAACCCCTCTGCCACACCCCTGCACTGCTCCAACAAGGCGGTCTCTCTCTAGGGTGTCTTCTGGCATGGAATACAAAAGTGGGATTAAACTCATCCACTCAATGTTCTGATGGATGTTTCTCCAATATGCACTCTGAAGACTTCTGTAGCATGGGGAAACCATTTTGGCCAGAAATATGCTTTCTGGATGTTTATTCTGGCTGATGGGAAGCACAGCCAGACCAATGCACGACCAGGAAAAAGCAGGTCTTGTATTATAAGGTGCTTGTGGCTAATCAGAGAGGTAGCTGTTGTGCTGTTCCTTCTGCAAGATTTCTCTGATTCTGATCCTGCAAGTTCAGAGATTGCCTCTGTAGCTGAGCTGGAACTGGACATAAATAACACATAGGCAGGCTTGACACATGTCCAAGCACAAACAAGCACCGAAGTAAACCATGAGAAAGGCTTTGTTAAACCCTCTCTTGCAGAGCAAAGATGTTTGAAATCTGTTTAATGCAGACTGAAACAGCTGTACAACAAACAACAAGTAATCAAGCCCCAGCCCAGTTCACACCTGAGAGACAATCTAGTGATATAATCAGCAGCAGCTCTCCTCAGAAACTAATGCTAGCTCTTGCCTTTTCTGGTGTTTGCAACCTGTTTTATGTATCTGCTTCTTGACCTGCATTCTGACTTTTAATTCTGACTTCTGGATAATTCCTAAGCTTGGGATATTGCGTTTTGGCTTTTCATGTCAGACTTTTGACATTCATTCATCTTCTTTCCTGGTGCTAAGATCAAGACTGGGCTTGAGGCCATGTTCTGGCCACTTGCCCATTCAATACAGGACACTAGTCATGTGCGACCTTGGCTGCTGTTTGACCAACTTTAGGCTGGCCTGCTTAGAACCTGGAGTCCTTGACTTGGGTGGACAGGCCCTTTTCTCCCTCAGACTCTTCATGCCAGAAAAGGTGTGGCAGAAAACCTGTGCTGGAAGAGGAGGAAGAAGACACCAGCATCTTTTCTGACAACTTGGAATCAACTGTACCACATACCAGCTGTTCAAGCACCACCTACTCCTACCTTGGTAAGCTCCTACCCTGGTAAGCAGTTCTTACTTAGGGATGTGCATGAATATTTGAAACATTTGAAATTCAATCGAATTTGGACATTCAAATTCAAATCAAATGTCTATATATTTGAATTTAACATTTGAATGAATTTTTGAATCTTTTGCATCTTTCATACGAATTATTCAGACATTTGTTTGTGCACAGATATGTATGCATTACATACGTATATGTATGCATTTTATTTGTATCTGTACGCATTTGTATAGATACGTACAGGCTGAAAACAGGACACATACCAGATAAAAACGGGTTGCGTATGGATGCGTAGGGACACATACAAATGTTGTCGACATTTGTATCTTCAAATATGAATTGAATATTCATATGAATAGATTCAAATGTAATTGTAATCGAATGTGAATATGTTTAAATTTTAAACATTCAAATTGATTCAAATCTTCAGATATTTGATTTGAATAGAATACCGAAAACTGCATTCGTGCACACCCCTACTTGTTATAGGACAGGCAACTATCCATAGCACCTCCTCCAAATTCTTTCTAGGCCCTATAGGAAAGTTGCTTGTGTTGGCACATATACACCCAAGGAGATACATTTCAGAGAATTCCTCCTTTGAGAAGGCCACCACCCTTACCCTTTCCCTCTTCTATTTTTTACCTTATTATGTATTTGTTATAAACTTTCAAACTACTAAATATGAATGCTGTGGTCCAGTAGATATTGGCATCAATGGGTGCAGTGGAAGAAATGAGCGACTATTTAGCTTTTGATGTTCTTAACATGCAGCAAATTGCTCTTTGATCTGACATGGCCATAAGCACCTGGATGATACAATAAAACAGATGTGCTTCAGCATCACTTTCAAAATGAATCTTGTAAGACAATTATAACTGTATTTTTCCCCATACATTCACTACTGTTGTATTTTAAAATGTCAAATTTTCTCTTTTCATATTATTTCTTATGACATATATCTAAAATAAAAATCTATCCACAGCACAGTAAAAGAAAAATAGGAACAGTCTAGACAATCAAATTAAAATGCCTTAATATCAAAATACATAAGTATCTATCTGAATATAAAGCTTCTACTATTTGTATTACAACTAAATATACCAATTATTAACATAACAAATTCATTCAGTATTCTTTCAGATCTCCCTGGCTTATATAGGTCACACATATATTGGCAATAAAACTGACATCTTCTTGTCAGTTTTTCTGACTTCACAGGATGACAAAGGATGCAGGAAGAAAGACTAGAAAGTTCTGTTGGAAATAGCAAATAATAGCTGCCAAATGCATTTCAGCTTTAGGGTCTTCCTCAGCAGCAATGTTCAGTATACCAGTATGCCACACAAACTCTTATAAAATCCTAACCAATGATAAAAGATGTCATAAGTTTAAAAAGGCAACACTGTCAAAATCATGGTATGCCTTGCAAATTATAGCCTTTCTGCATGGAATGTTGTCCTGTACTAGGAAAGTGTCTGGAGCCTGCATGCTAGTACAGGATAAAGGAGGGGTCCCTCCCTCCTAGCATCTTCTGTTCACACCAAGTGGAGCATAAATGGGCTATAGTTTAATGGTAGACTTTGACATTGAGGTTTACTGGCATGCTAGGGCCTAGAAGACAAACAGGTCTCTGTGCTGGTAGCAGAGGACCCATTTTAATAGAGCAACATGGTGCACTGGAACAGTCATCCTGGGAATCCTGAAGACGAAAAATTTTGTTTCTGGACTTTGGAGACTCCTGTGCCAACGTCAAAGCTGACATAGGCTTCACAGCTGGCAGTGGGGATTGGCAAAAGATGGGCAGTCACAGTTATTACTGGATTAATGACTAATATAAGAACTATATAATCTTGAACAATGATGTAATAGATTGCTAATTATATGGGTAAGATGGGAAATATATGAAGTGGAATTATTGACTGGGATATTATAAGATAAATCCATTGTGTCTCCAGTAATAGGATAGATTATTCTATAATGTTATAATAGTTACTCTAATACTAATGAGAGTAACATTATAATAGTTACTCTCATACTAATGAGAGTAACGTTGTTAAATGGAGCATATTTCCCTATTGAAAGCTAAGAGCATTTTCCTGTTGAGAAATAGATGAAGAAAAGAAGAATGCTTTTCATTCTTTCAAGATGTAACATAAACACTAGTTCCTATGTAAATTCAATGAAAGAAAAGCATAGAATGCACCATGTCTCAACTGGAAACAGTTTATGGCACAATCAGTTCTTTGCAAAGAATGTGTGCAGTGCTAGAGGATTCAGAAAAGTGGAAATCTATAATAATAAGCACATAGCATACAGTAGAGGATGTAAAGTACAGAAATGTCATTGCAGAGATGGCCTTGGGACTAGTCAGGAGACTTAAAAAACACTTAAATTGCACAGAAACTCCACCAGTGCCATACAAAAAAAGGATCTAGTTGGATGGAATTCACTGCAAGAAGAACACTCTAGCAATGGAGAATTTGATGTAGCTAAATATATGGTCTCTTTTCTGCAACTCACTCAAACAAAAGCAATACAAAACAAAGGAGATGGCAAAAATGGTGTAATTTGGAAAGCATAAAAACTATGTACATAGAGGAGCTGCAGGAGACATAGCCTCTTACATCTGCATTAACATACAGATCTGTGTGACCTAGAAGTATTCTACACAAACCCTTAATCTTGACACTAGTATGCAGACAGGTCCTTGAATTAAGGATGTGCACAAATGGTTTTTTTGCATTCAAATTTGAATTGAATTGAATCTCCATTCAATTTGATTCAAATGTTTAGAATCCGAGTGCAACAAAATCTGATTCAAATCTAATACATTTGAATCTATTCATTTGGTATCTTCAGATTTTAATCTAAAATTCAATGTTGACAACGTTTGCACGTGTTATACATATCTGTACACATTTCATACGCATCCGGTTTTATCCTGTATGCATCCTGTTTTCGTCCTGTACTATCAGGGCAAATGCATTCAGATACATATGAGATTCGTACAGATATGTATGTAATACATACGTATCTGTACATTCGAATGTTTTGAATCATTTGAACAAATGTTTCAGAACATTCAAAATTAGTTCGAATGTTTAAATTCGAATGTGCAGACATTCTATTTGAATTCGAATACCCACATTCACTTGAATTCAATTGAATTTCAAACGTTTAGAACATTTGTGTACATCCCTACTTTGGATGCAAGTTTTTTCTCATCAGACTTTATTTCATAGGAACAAATATTATTCCTTCTTTTTCTTTCCCAGCTCAAATTACTCATCCATCCAAATAGTATTTACAACACAATTTGGCTTGCAGCATTTTCCAGATGAGGAAGGACTTTGAGAGTTACAAATGCCGGGAGGGGATGAGGGACAGGTAGGAGAAAATAGCTGCAATAAAACAATCCTTTCTTACATTGTTATGTTCAAATTCCCATTTCTCTTTCTTTCTAAGCTGGATCCTAGATATTTTTTGTCAGTGTCAAAGCTTTGAAAAGCAACTGATATTGTCAGTTCCATGGAAATGGATTACCAAAAAGTGGGAAGCAGGGTTAAGGACCCACACTTCCAGCACTTTGCCCCATGATACCAATTGAGAAATTTGCTGCATCATCATTATTTTGTAATAATATGAAAAGTAGGTGCCTATGGGTTGGTCCGGACTTGTTAATACTTCACAGCGGAATGCGCAGTTGCATTGGAGGCATCACAGATGACAATTGCTGTATTGTAGTGGTGACACATTATGCTAACACTACTGCGAATTTACTTAATGCTGATTTAGCAGCACTCCCTGTGCAGTATAAAGAAAATTTGAATTTTCCCGCCATTCTGGACTAAACGGTGAGAAGAGCCAACAAGAACAGGGAGGGCATCTCAACTAAGATTGGCTGCCTCATCCCATGTGACCATGCACACCCATCTCAGCTCTCGCAGCTTCTGATGAGGAAACGGGGGGGGGGGGGTTGCTGTAGTCCAGATGCCCGATCAAATCTTCACAATAGGTAAGCTGTGATTTTTCCCTTCACTGAGGATTTATTCCATCAGTTTGGAAGGAGCCTATAAAGAAGGCATGGAGAAAGCAAGCCTTCACTTTCTGGATTAGTGGGGGTTCCATTTCAGAGGTGCACAAAAGCATCAGGATTTCCAAGGGAGTGGTTCCAAATCTTGCATGGGTTTTGGGGGCGATGTGGGGGCTGGGCTGAAGATGATGCTGTTCCAAACTGAGCCTTCCCATGATCTAGGTCAGAAGGCCTCACAGGATCCAAATACTTTCCTGGATCACGGCAAGGTAAGTGCAGAAGGCCCTAGAGGCAATTGTTCACAAGAATGTCTTCATATTAATCCCAAAGTTCAGTCAAATTAGACAGTAACTCAGAGAAAGAAAATTAACAAATGCTCTGAACTTGAACAAGTAGGCTGCCTTAGACAAATAGCACCTAAAGTCCTTGCCCTTCAGTAGTCCTAACAGATGCACATAAGAGCTGTTTCTTTTAGAGTAGCTTTTGGTGGAGCATGTTCCTCCTTGCATAGACTCTAACTTTGACAATGGGCAATATACTGTATTCAAGAAACTAGAGGTAGAATAACTTTATGAAAATATCCATTTGGAACCTTGGAGTACAACGCCCAATGCCCTCTGCATATTTTGGACTACAGCTTCCACTAACCCTAAACAGAATAGATGAAAGCATCTGGAATCCAGTGTGTAAGCCAATTGTTCATAAACTGGCTTCCTTCTTGGTTTCCCACAACCATATTATAATGCTAAAGTGTACTCATTTTGCCATTGCAGAAAACTTGGCGTCAGTGCAGAATTTTTGTATTTGAGGGAATTCTTTAGGCAAAAATCTGTGTTGGACAAAAAGTGATGTTAAGAAGAAGATAAACCATGTCATTCCCTTTGAGGCACACGTTTTTATGATGGACATAGCAGTCAGAAATCTTCCTTCATTTCATCTGCCAGCTTTATTCCGCCAGTCAGGCCTTCTGTTTTTAAGCCAGGTGAAAATATATCTGTTTATAGGTCTCCTCTTCAGAATTCTAAAATATATATAAGCCAGGCAGGAAAACAGCATTCAGAAGGCTTTCCAGCTGCTCATCCATGAATCCCCGGCCAAGTGATGTATAATTTACAGTCTTGTGGTAGGGAGCCAGGTTCATTTTTATATGATAACAATATTTTTGGTCATGGCTTTTAAAATGTATTAATACTTATTGGAAGCTACTTAAGAAGGATTTTTATCCTGAAAGAGGGAATACAAAAATGTGTAAGCAAACCAAGTAACCCAGTATATTAAGTGAAACTTCAGTCATTGAAAGTCTTGCTGCAAAGCTGTTCTAAGAGCAGAAGTGTATACATCAGAATGTTTAAAACCATGGGTCATCTAAGGGAGATTCTGTCCTGCATGCTTATGTGACCTGAATCCTTGAACAGAGCCTTTCCTAGACCACGCCAGTGTATTGTAGGGATGTGGACGAATAGCTGAAACATTCAAAATTTGATTGAATTTGTTTGAATTTGGACATCCAAATTCAAATTGGATGTCTACAAATTTGAATTTAAACATTCAAATGAATTTCAAATTTTTGCATCTATTTGTTTGAATTATTCAGACATTCGTATGTGTACAGATATGTACACGATGTGTACTTGCCCATAGACATCTTTCCCACATTTGTACGCATTTGTATGGATACGTATGGGACGAAAATGGGTTGCATATAGGATAAATACGGGATGCATATGAATCCCGAAAATTGCATTCATGTGCACCCCTAGTGTATGGAAGGGAGGATCCTAGTACACTGGCTGAGAAGGAACAAATGTAGCAAGTGTACTGGCCAGTGCAGAATTGCCCTAAATTAAAGTGGTTTCCAGTTCTTCTATTTATTCATGGAATCTTAGAAACTATAGCACTTTTGAGACATGGACAAGTAAACAAAGGATTCTCAACATTTCCGTCAAGCAGATATTTTCAAGGCAGAACTGATTTATGTGACTAATGTTTAATTCTAGTGTCAAAATCTCATAAACAAATCAACTCTCTGCTTCCCTGAAAGGTCTTTGGAGTTGGTACCAAGTCTTTTCCCATCATGCAGCAGTAATTGTGATGGGGTGATAATGATCAAGTATTTGTTATTTCTATCATGATGAAGTTTTTGTTTTCAAAGCCATGTGTAAAGCTGAACAGACATGCTTTGTTAGGTAGAGAACAATATTTTGCAAAGGAAGAACAGTGTTTGCTGAACAGATGAAGGAGTTGAGGATCAACATGGAGGAAGTCATATAAATTGTCACAAAGAGTAAAAAAGCTAAGAAATGAAAGTGAAAAAAGTGAAACAAAACATCTCTGACATGAAGTAAGGAAGAATTCTTCAAATACAACATAATGAAACTCACTAACACAATGGATACAGGGAAGAGAGATTTTTGCATATTTCTCCTCCATCCGTAAAACCTGATTTCAATATGGTTTTCCAAATAAAACAAATTGTAATTTGAGTGTTATTGAGAGAGAAAGAGAGCTGAAAACATGAAACAAATAATATCTGATTGTGATATAAGGAACAATACAAGTCACACTTCTTTGAAGAAACAGTAAAATGAAACCATTAAATGTGATCAGAATATAGACATGCCTCATGGAAGCATCCTTTATTGCAAAGAGGAATTCCTTAATCACTTTTCTTTCAAGGCAAGCTTGTTCAGTCTTGAATTATTTTGGACATCTCTGTAATATGCAATTTTACTGGAGACTTTGAGTTATTTTACATATTTTAACAGAGGTGTCTGATTTGAAAAGGAAACAAGTTCTCTGTTCTAAAAGAGCTAAATAGCATAACAAAACTATAGTTTTGAAAAAGAACAAGAATAGGGATGTGCACAAATATTTTTTGGCATTTGATTCGAAATGAATGTTTAAAAATCCGTATTCGTACGAATAGATCGCATTCGAATGTGGTAAAATGATATTTGATACGAATCTATTTGTATGTATTCGTAGGAACATTTGATAGTATCTGATATGAACAGATATGTATCTGATACAAATAGATACGTATCTGATATATTTCCCCAGCTTAATGAATGTCCAAACTATTTGTACAAATGTTTGGAAGCATTTGTATTCGTTTCATTATTAGCATATAAATATTGTAGCATTAGATTCAAATTCAAATGTCTAAATTTGGCTGAATTCGGCCAAATTTAAAATGTTATGAATATTTGTGCACATCCCTTTTAAAAGGTCAAGAAATGAGATCTTAAGGAATCTGTGCAGATTAGGAGACAGAGTGGTAGGGAAGAGGTATTAGTCCAATTAAAAGCTTTCCTTTGATCTATCTGTGTGGCATTTTGATCCTTGGTCTTGGTTCTCCCACTCTCTGCCCTGACAGAATGCTCCATGCTGGGTCAATCTGCATTCACAAGCAGTAAAAAAGAAGAAGAAGAAGAAGAAAGTACTTCTGATATTAATTTGAGATGTTTCACAAGCCAGTCTGCCCTTCCACCTCTCCTGAATGTTCTAGGCTCGAAAAAGATTAGAAGTAAGATAACATGAGGGCTACATGCTACTGTCTTTCAGGGTCTTTCTGCACTCAAGTGCCTTGTTCCAGGCCGGTCACTCTGGACCAGTGAGGACAAGCTTTGGAGCCATCCACTGAGGGCTCTGAAGGGTAATGAAAGTCACTAGCCTCAGAGTCACTGGAGGACCTATTTCAACAGCACACTTCAGTGTGTCTCCAAAATGAATCCCCTTGCAGGCATGTGTTCTGCATACTTCCATGTTCCAGGTCACACTTATTGGTACACTGATAGACCAGTTTAATCAGGTCTACCAGTGATCCAGATCCAGACCACATTGATCGGGAGTACCCTCTGCCTTAAGCAGATGGGGCATACCAGTGTGATACAGATTGATGAAACACAGAAGCCGACTATGAGGGTTCCTATTACAGACCTACCATGAGTACAGAAAGTCCCTAATGTACTTTTCAGGTTCTTTTTTTGTGTGTGGTGTGAACACTGCTCTAGTGTGCCAGGAAGAGGAAGTTGGATCATTAACTTGACTCTTCATACCTTCAAGACCATCCCTGGTGACATCTATAATGCTTAACATTTATTTGGCAGTTTGGTGTCATAAAAAGCTTTTTGCACTTTTAAGAAACTGTGATCCATATACACTATTCTCTAAAGAGGAATAAAACGGAATTGAAAGGAAGACATTATTTTTTGACGGAATGAAAGAAAAGGCATGTCCATAATATGAAGGATTTGAACTACTTCAGGAAAAAATTGATATATGAAACATCACACAAAGATATTACCAACTTAGAGTTTTTGCTCTGTCATTTGCTCCCTGCTGAACAACAAATTTAATCTGTGCAAAGACATACAATTCTTGCACTGCTTTGAGAAGCTCAAAACAAACCACCACAGAGGCACATCAGCAGCATGGAGAGAACTTCTGAATGCATCCTTACTATACAAGAAAAGTAGGGTGGGCTCACCGGCAGTACCCAGTAGGGATGCACACAAATATTCAAAACATTCAAAATTTGATTGAATTTGTTCAGATTTGGACGTCTGA
The DNA here is from genome assembly GCA_014337955.1 of Aspidoscelis marmoratus. Classification (NCBI taxonomy): domain Eukaryota; kingdom Metazoa; phylum Chordata; class Lepidosauria; order Squamata; family Teiidae; genus Aspidoscelis; species Aspidoscelis marmoratus. The sequence goes on along the minus strand of MTQE01002560.1, from coordinate 12,572,575 downwards.
ATTTGAATTAAATGTCTATAAATTCAAATTTAAACATTCAAACAAATTGTGACTTTTTGAGTCTATTTGTTCAAATTATTCGGACATTCATATGTGTACGGATATGTGCACAATGTGTACTTGCCCATATGCATTTTTTTCTGCATCCATACGCATTTGTATGGATCTGTACGGGAAGAAAATGGGATGCATAGGGATAAATAGGGGATGCATATGGACGCATATGGGCACATATGAATCTTGTCGACATTTGTATGTGCAAATTTGAATAAAAAATTTGCACACATAGATTCAAATGTATTTGATTTGAATGTGAATACATTTGAATTTTAAAGTTTTTGAGTTTTTGGATAATCAAATTGAATCCCAAAAATTGCATTTGTACATACCCCTAATACCCAGTAAGTGAGGCAGAGGGGGAGGGTCTAGGTGGTTTGTTCTTAGCCTTTGATGTCAGTGGAATGTGGCAAAGTGGGCTTTCTTCTGTTAACATATCACAGCCCAGCTTGCGATAGCTTATTGCTCTCAAAGGTTACTTACTGACAAACTGTTGTCTACTGTAGTTTTGCCCCAGCACCCCCTGCAGTGGGCATTGCAAAGTTTCCACCTTTTTTGTTGGCTCACACTTTCTTCAAACCAGTAACTGAAACCATCAATATTTAAGTAGTTATTTGTCTTTGCCATTTTGCAGATTTCAAGGGGATTTTCTGAGTTAAAATGTACTTGAGCCATTATTTTAAGACATTATGAACCTTTTCACATGTAGACATTCCCCACTGTTCCTGATCCTTGCATGATGTGGACAGATTAGAAGCTGTCGATGAGAAGTCCTGTGGCATAGGGACAGGTAAGGAGTGGTGCAAATTAACATTTTCAGGTGTTATGACTCACCTTGTCCTCATGCACTAGACTTGAGGTTCCATCACCCAACTGTTTTTGGTGAAAAGTGGATGTGACCATCTGACATAAGAACATCACACCAGGAACACAACAGGAAGGCTTGCCATTAACATTTCTAGCACTTCTGGATAGGAGTGGGACTGTTCCAGTGCCCAGAATGCAAATGACTTCAACTGTTCCTGTTCCTAACAGGTCTGAAATGATCATCAGAGGCTGTCCCAAAATAGTGTTAATTCAGCCTAAATTTTTTATGGTGAATCCACCCTTTCCTGATCTCTACTAGAAAGCCAGACACCATATTTGCCCTCAGAAATGCTGTTGACCAATTGTTCTCATCATACAGTTGAGGCCATGGACATATTCACACTTAGGCCTCTGGTATGCAATTAGGACAACTCTAGTACAGATACTCTACAGATATGTCTACACTTCTGGATGAAGCTGGCTCAGGCAGAGAAAGTGGCATGGAAAAAGGAACCCCACCCCCTTCTCTCCATTTTGGAGCAAAGAGGTCCCACTTTCTTCAGTACCCCCATGCAGGACCTAAGAGGCCCCTCTACTGATGCTCACTGCCTCTAAAGATAGAGACAAGGCAGCAGTAGATGCCTTCTTGGAGTGATGAAGGTTACCCACAAAGGTAAGTGGAGATATGGCCTGAGATTAAAAAAAATCAGATCCCACCATCATGTAACTGCTGTGACACTTGCTACATTTGTTCCTATGAATCAACAAGCTAAATGATCACAGAACAGGGAGAAATGAACGGAGAAGATGGAAAGATGGAAAACCAGCACAATGGAGGGACTGAATAGCTAGATTTTGAAACACTTCATGATACAAGACGTAGGGTTTTTTTTTAAAAAAAATCTACCTTACACCTGAAATTCTCAGGGCAGTTAAGTGATTTAAAAATAAAAAACCACATCATATATGTTTTTTAAAATAACATCAAGAAACAAAAGCAAACTTAGTAAAAACTAAGGATGAAATTAGGTATAGAGGTGCTCAAGGACTCTGAAGAAGCTGGCTTGAGGAGGGACCGCCAGCCCCCAACATGATCCCAGCAAAAGAAAACCTGAGCAAGGCGATGAGTAAGTAAAGAAACAACCTTTTCCTCCCCACATTCAGACACTGCCATGGATTTAATATGTTTAATATGTTATTGGTTTTAATGTGTTTATTTTATATTTTGTAACCTGCCCTGAGACCTTTGGGTACAGAGCGGGATAAAACTACAAACAAACAATTAATAAATAAGACAGCCAGAAGCCATCTTGAACTATGGGTGTGATCACAGACTAAGTATGACAAGGCACTCTAACAGGCATTTGGAACCCAAACCGTTTAAGGCTTTGTTTGTTAGAATCTATATTTTGAATTGGGCTCAAAAGAAAACAAACAGCCATGGGAGGCTCACAGGACAAATCTGACATGCATTCAGTCAGGCAAATCCATCAGCAACCTTGTTGTCCCCTTCTTTACAAGTTTCAGCTTGTGGTCCATTTTCACTTCCTTCCTGTAGATACTGCAGACGCCATACCAGAACATAGATATCTGCCGGTTTCTAGCTTCAAAATATTTTT
>MTQE01002560.1:12550081-12570082 GCA_014337955.1 Aspidoscelis marmoratus | reverse complement strand
GTATGAAATGAAAAGTATTGACTACAACATTTTCTACCTAGAATGCCGAAAGAATTATATTCTGTAAAGTCTTGTAAAAATAGAGAAAATTCTGAACCAGCCTCAGGCCTGCTGTATCATCTACTCTGAGGGATGTGAAATGTGTAGCAATTGGTTCAGCATTAACCATAAATACAGCAGGGCAAGTCACACTATAAGGTGGTTGAGACAATTGTGTACACTAAATGGTGAAGTCACCAAGGGAAATGGTAGCTCTACCACTGGGGAAATTAAAACAGAACTGGACAAATAAATTTAAAATGGATTGCTTTGAGCAATCATTTCATGAAAAATGTGAACACTGGTGTGAGGGCATGTCGTCAGTTATTTGTCCATGATTGTGAACAAAACATTCCATTTTGTTTCAATTGTTCCAGTTCTCATATCCTCCTGACAGCCAGAGGCAGTTCAGAGATTCAGGCCTTCTTAATTTAAGACACAGTGCAGCTTCTTTTCTCCTGTGAGATTATGGACAGCAAACATCATAATCCTGTGAAACAACGAACTATTGAGTAACCGTTCCAAACAGCACAATTGTTCCTTAGCTGAACAGATTCATTGGTTGGGCAGTAGTCATTACTCCCTCTTAATTAAATCCTTTCCAATGGTTTATATTAATTAAAGATCTTTTTTGAGTAGAGAAGTATATCCCGCTTCTGTATGTGATTTCTGAGCTAAAACAGTCGACCTAAAGAAATAACAAAATAACAAGAAATATAATTTTCTATGTCCTTTCTTAGATCTCCCTAGAAATCACATTCTTAGATCTAAATGGGTTTGGCCCAACTTTATAGGCAACTGAGGTGTCACATTGGGCTTCAACTTAAAGGAGCTGAAAAGAAGCTGACTCCCCCCAGTTTAATCGTCTAGATAAATTCAACATAAATTCAAATCCTTTTGCCCCTAGAGGTAAATGTCTGTGTTGCAGCACAATAGTCCAGCTTGAATTCAGCTCAAGCCCTTCCTCTTCCTACACTAAAGGTCCCAGTACACGGAGAATCCCTATTTGAATTATAACAGAACTCGCTGCTGGATTTACAAGTAATCCTCTTTATTTAGCAGTGGGAACGCTACAAGTTTTTTAGGGAGGAGGAACCATGCTCTGGGGGCATTTTCTTCAGTTCTCCCTGAGCCAATAATAAGCGTGATTTACCTTCCCTTCCCCTGGCTGTTAGGGCAGAGTTATAACATTTGTAACGAGATGGCTTGAGGATGAACTAGGTGAGACCAGGACTGGTACAACCTCAGTTTGAATTACTAAATAGGACGTCCTATCTTACACTTGTGTGACCAGGGCCAAAGGGAAATATTTCATTGGTCATTGGTCTATGGAATTTGCTGCCAGAGGAGGTGGTAACAGCAATCAGCCTAGATAGCTTTAAGAAAGGGTTAGATAAATTCATGGATGACAGGTGTATTAATACCTATTAGAGTGGATGACTAGGTACATCCTCCAGACTGGAGAGAGAGGCAGGATACCTCTAAGGACATTTGCTGGGATTTGAGAGCAGGTGAAGGTTTTTTTTCTAGTCTTCTCCTTGAGATGCCCATAAACAATTGGTGGGCTACTGTGTGAGACAGGATGCTGGACTAGATGGGTTGTTGTCTGATCCAGCAGGGCTCCTCTCTCATGGTTTTATGAAGGAGGGTTTTTTGTGTATCTGGGGATGGAATGCTTATTCTTATACAATTTTTAAAACCTGCCTGATTGCACACTAAAACAACACCTAAGAATTCTAATCTACAAGAAGAAAGCTAAATTTGGCATCTAATTTATTGCCATATTATTCATTAGGTTGCCTTTTTATTATTTGCTTTTAGTTTTTCTGCTTGAACAGAAGACTAGTAATCCTTTGACAAATTAAATAACTTTGCTGAGAGAGTAGGCGGTAAAAATTAACAGTAGTAATGAACTGATAACTTATCCTGTCAAAAGCAGTGCCTTGTGATGCCACTCAATCAGCTATGTAGGAACGAAAAGACAAACGTGTTTTTAAAGAATCTGTGAAATTAATGTGAGAAGTGAAGTAATAGTCAATGACAAAGCTGATAAACAGGACAAAGACTGCAGTTTTATTGACATAACTAATATCCAGTCCTCTCATTTGCAGTGTTATTTCCTTGCATTGGTAAACTGGGCCTCTATGGTTTCCCTAAACCAAAAGTTTCCTTAGGTGGTCATGCAATTGTTCGTTCATTTGATATGTGTAAAAACATTTATTCTTCATGTATGTGTTTTGCTTTAAAAATCTGGTAATCTTCTGAGCGTACAGTGACTGGTATGGTAGTGATTATTGGATGATTTCATTGGAATTGCAATGAATTCTGAATCACAGGAAACCTGAAGGGATTGGATCTGATGATTGGTGAAAAGCAGAAAATGAGCCATTAATGCAGTTGCCATCTGACTTGTTAATTTGGCATTGCTATTTTGGCTACATTGGCACAATCTTCTGAGACTGCTCTAGCAGAAGGAACACTAAGAAGTAGTTTTGTCGTATGCTAGACAAGGCTTCTGGTAGCTGCCACCGCCATTCAGACAGGCATCAGCATCAGGAATAGGGACGTGCACAAATATTCGTAACAATCATTACTTGTACAAATTCAGCTGAATTCAAACATGAATAGAATGTTACGCCATGTGTATATTAACCTTCGTATGAATACAAATGTTTCTGGACATTCATATGAATAGTTCGGAAATTTGTGAAACTGGGGATGTGGGAAAGCGACTGCACCGGTCACATCTGCACCAGATCCAGAGTACATTCAGCATGGATTAAAAGTGGATTCAGGTCAGATTTGACGCTTTCAGAGTGGACATGTAATGCAATACTTATTGGATATGTATTGGATGCATATGGATTCGTGTCGGATAAATATCAGTTACATATTTATTCATATCAGATATTCAAATGAATATGAATTACAAATTGAATGCCAAAATATCCATTTGTGCACTCCCCCCAGGAATAGCCCGCTTCTGTTGTGAAACTTGGCAACATTTTTTAAACTCAAGAGAATGTTCCTTGCGTGTAACTTTGGGACAGGGCAGCTTTCTCTGGGCCAAGTGCAATCTCCATGGCGTTCATCAAAAGCATGCATGTGGAAATTGCCTTTGTTGTTGATGATAAAAAGTCTCTCCAAAATGCATCCTTAGGCACAGGTCTGCAGTGTCATTTTAACAGCAGCTATTTTAATATGTGATACCTTCAACACCTTTAAGGGGAAATTGAAGGAGAAGGGAGAAAAAAGCAGCTAGACAATAGGACAAAAACCTCATGTCTTGTCCCTGCATAGAAACAGCTAGCGGTAGCTAAAGTCTTTTGGGGAAGGACTGTTTCTGCATAGCAAAGAGGGATGCCAAATGATTAGTTACAACTGCAGTTGGAATAATCAGGGGCTGTTTTTCCACTGTCACTAGAAGTACCCATTAAGTACCCATAAATGGGCACGTAATAGCATTTTTGTACCCATTAAATATTAAACTGTTACAGACAATCTATATTTACTTTCAGTACACCTGTCTCATCCAGAGAAGGCAGGTACAGGTGCCTGAAATCCCAGGGTTTTCTGCACTTACCTTTGCCGTAGATGAGCAAAGGAAGGAGAGACCTCCTTTCCACATGCTAGTGTGGTTTACAGAGAGTCCAAGTCCCCTGCTAGCATGCTGCATTCTTGTTGGACACAGCATAACCCAATACAGGCAGACAAAGTGGCTGTCCAGACTGGGATACCAGTAGACCTGGCAGACTAGTGGGTGCTACACTTGCTCAGGAGGCATGTAGAAGGGCACAGAGTGGTTTAGAGGGAGGGACCTATTTTAGGGACACACAAAATTGTTCCATCAAAATGGGTCCCCTGGGGACCTTGAGGCTAGAAACGTTAGTTCCCAGGCATCAGAGATCCTGGAAGCTGGCTCTGAAGATCATGTGATCTTTGGAGTTACCATGGGACTTTTCCTGGAACAACCTTCCAAGTGTGGATATCTCTTCCTGGGATAGTAGGAATGATCTAGTAGCTGGAACTGCTCCAGCCTGGCCCAGTCCCACTTAATCAGACCAGGAAGTTAAGTGCAGAAACATCTATGCATGGAGGCAGGAGGACCAGAGACCTACTGGAGATGTTCCAGTTCTGTCTGGCGAATGGGGGCTTCATCTGCGGCAGTTCTATGGCTGACTTGTTGAATAAAGCAGCAGGAATTCTTCCTTAAAGTTGCCTCACATCCCAAGCAGCTGTCTATCCCCCACACCTGCCTGCTTTCAAAAAACACAGGAAAGTTTAAAAATACATTTATTTATTTTTGTCCCAGTTATGTTGGAGGGGATGGATGGAATGTCTCTTTGCAAAGAAAATGCTGGAAAATGCTGCAGCTGTGCTTGTTTGCTTCTATCACATCTTCCTTCTTGCAAATGTAAGGATGGAGACTGCTCTCAGCCACTGTGGAGGAACTCAGAGATAGATGGGGAAGATGTGTTCATGTTCTTCCACCAGGCCTCAATTCTTTTTGACTAACCTTCATAGACCCTTCTTCAAATTAATGGCTCTCTGTTTCCTGTATCTTGTTTTGTACACTGTTAATTTATATAATATTGGGTATTAATAATATTTAAACTAACAATACAAGTTATTTTTGTTAGCCTGGGGAAGAGTAAAAGAAAAAAAAACACGTTCGGATGTGCATTTGAAAACAACCAAAAGATAGTGTGTCCTGTCTCCTGGGAAAGACAGTGAAACTGATATGCTACAAGGTCAAGAGATGTGCTCCGGAGCACGTAACCTCAAATGGGAGGGGGAGGCAGTTCACACACAGCTACAGGAAGTTGTCACCAACAACGTCCGGTTACTGATTCTGTATAAGGTTCCCGTGTTCGTTGTTGTTATGAGTTTGGTGTTGTTCTTTCCAAGAATGTGAGTCTGGGAGGAGAATAGCCATGTGCTAAACATGGACCGGAAAGCAACCTCGCCGGGCTAAGAGAGACTGTAACTTGTTTTGTACATACCATGTAATCTTCAAGCAATAAATCGTAGCTTCTTTAGAAATAACTCGGAGCAGCTGTGTCTGTTTTATGAGCTAAGGAAGCTGAACTACCGATACGGAAGCTGGGAAGCCGGTTGCCGAGCAGGAGCAAACGCCGGAATCAGATAACAAGGTAAACTACTCTGCATCAAGATCTAATCTAGATCTAATCAAAGATTAACAATTTTATATTATGTTTTTGTCTTTTTGTCTTGTCATTTTTGTATTACGTTGTTGTAGTAAACTATCTTGGGAGATTTTGTTGGAAAGGTGGTATAAAAATACAAAATACCTCCCAATACAATACAAAATGGATTTTTCTTCTCCCTAGTAGACTACAAGTCTAGTTTGCTTACTTCCACATACGATTTAAGCCTTTGACTTAGCTGATAGAAGAGGTATATTGGATAAGCTGGTTTATCCATGCGCAGTCTCAGTGCAGAACCTATTGGCTAATGGGCTTTAAAATGACCAGTCAACTAAAGTGAACCAGGAAAATAATCAGTAGACAGTAAAGAATACTTCCAAACAAAAGATTCTTCAATAAAAATGTCAAATGTTTATTAAGAACATAGCAGAGTGGTATTGAAATAAGGAAAAATGAGAGAACTGTCAAAATCATCTGTTCTGTTAACTGTCATAAGCAGTGTAATACCAGGCTTTTACCTATAGACGTCACTCTGTGAACTTTCCTGTGTATGGACAAAGCTTTGACAGAATGGTGAAGGCTAGAACTTATAGGGCTCGGCAAGAGTGTAACTTCAGTAAAAGGCAAAGGGATTTCAAACTCCCAAAAGTCAAAATTGCCAGGCTACGTCTGGCTAGTGCAGCAACTCACAGAGGTCAGTGAAGAAGATCATGGAGTGGCGGAGCAGAGATTTCCAAGTGTGGTTGTGATCCAGTAGCACAGATGATGGTAGGCAGGGTGGAGGGTGATTCAAGTGACAGAGAATCATAACTTGACCTGACCTTGGGGCATTTTGTCCCTAATCTGAGCATGGGGGCTGACATCAAAATCCAAGAGGCAGGACAAAAAATGAAGGGTAAGAATATATCCGATTGGAATCACAAACTAAGCACAGTTTTGGTCCCAGGGAGATTCTTGCTAGAATGATCCTCGTGAAGTAGGGTCAATTAAAGAGAAATAGGCCGACTCTCAATTTTAAAATGGAGATGGCTTGCTACAGGCATGTTGGGGAGATACCACAATTGTACCTGAAAATTACTGGATTACTCTGTCCACACTGGCAACTGCCACGACTCACAGTTCTCCCTGGAGTGATTCACTTAACTGCTAAAAAAAAGAATCAGTCTCACCAGGAATGGCTGAATTACTCCTGGGCAGCAGATTCCATACCCTCTTTGGGTGCTGCATGGTCATGTGTTATAGCTGTGTGACTGTGGCTGCACAGTCGTGCACAGCTGTCAGATCACCATGGCCACATTCAGTTGCATGCTGGATGCTGGTTTGGGCATTGCCTTGGCGATCCAAGCTGGCCATTCACACCACCAGCACTGCTGACCGGGTCTGGGGCTAGTTAAGTACTTGTAGTGCAAACATCTGCAACTGTGCTTCAGCCTAACTGGAACGGAGGTACTGGCAATCGTCAGGCCTCCACTGATGAGAGTAAAAGCAAACCCTCTGAAGACCACACCTCAGTCGGTGATCACGCTGGGTAATGGGGCAGTGTGACTGCTAGAAGGCACTCTCCATTGCTGCAAACAGAAATACAGTGGCAGAATGAATGTTAACAGGTGAGGAGATGCAGTTGGAGTTTCCTTCAGAGGAGACTCAGTTGTAAAGAATATCACAGCAGAGGACCAGAATAAGCTAAGCCTGAAAATGAGAGCATCAGTCTCTCAGACACACTTGGACCTTTACTTGATTAACACCTCCCTTCTTAATGTTTAGTTACTTTCCTGCTGTTCAGCTTTTGCTATGCAGTTCTGACTCCCACAATGAGAGCTGGCAACTGCTCAAACTACATTTGCTGCTGCTCCGTAAGCATCAGGACAGTTTGCTGTTCACAAAATTCGCTGTAAGCTGCATATTCATCCTTTGCTGTGTAGAAGAAGGAAGGTGGCTGAATGTCAGCTGCTCAGAAGACAACTATTCAGTGAATTGACAGCGTATGATTTTATTTTCAGTGCATGGATAGGATCTTAATGGCAAAGACTTTTTTTTCTAAGCCAAAAAGATCCTTTCCCTATAAACAAGCCATTTTCTCCCTTTTCTTTTTTTTAATAAATGACAAATTTTTATGTGCCTGAATAATAGAATCATAGAGATGGGAAAGACCTCCAAGGTCTTCAAATCCAACAGGGTGCTCCAGGCAGGATTCACTAGACCATCCTGAACAGATACTATCTGATGTTACCTGGGTGTTAGATGAGAGCACAGAAGAAAGAAAGGTGTTTTAGTTTGGCTTTTTAATCTCGGAGAACTTCCCACATAAGATAATAAGAAGTGGAACGCTTTTAACTAAGGATGTGCAAGAATGTTCTAAACATTTGAAATTCGATCAAATTCAATTGAATGTGGACATTCGAATTCAAATAGAATGTCTACACAGTTGAATGTAAACATTCAAATGAATTTTGAATGTTCCAAAATATTTGTTTGAATGATTCAAAGTATTTGAATGTACGAATATGTACGTATTACATATGTATCTGTATGAATCTCGTACCTATCTGTACGCATTTGCACTGATAGTACGGGACAAAAACTGGATGCATATGGGATAAAACAGGATGCATACGAAATGTGTACAGATAAGTATAACACACATGAATGTTGTTTGCATTCGTATCTTCAGATTCAGATATAACATTTGAAGAAATAGATTTGAATGTATTTGATTCGAATCAGATTTTGTTGCATTTGGATTCTAAACATTTGAATTGAAATGAATGTTTGAATATTAGATTTGACTCAAATGCAAATGCAAAAAAAACCATTCGTGGACATCCCAAGTTTTAACAAGTAGTTGTCAGCAAGGAACGACATTTGGTGAGACACTGATCTATAGAGATCTGAGCCTACAAAACTAGATTAAGGATGAGAGAATCTCAGGGCCCTTTTCACACTTGCCGGTAGACCAGGGCAGAAAGGGCCAAAAGCAATATGTCTTTGAAGTCCAGCTACTGGGATACTGAGAGCAAGAAAAGTTGTTGCACTTATGTCTTGCTTATGACCACTCCTGTGTAAGTGATTGCTCATAGGGGCCACCAATTTTGTCCAACAGGACAGTCACGTTCTGTTCAAATGCACAAAATGTACTTGAAACCTTCATGTTAGTTGACAGCATGGCTGCATCCCAATGGAGGTGGAAAGCATCCTGGAGAGGAGACAATTGACATGAAGCATCTATGAGTTGCCTCTAGGGTAGAAGCACAGTGAACAAACCATGTGTACCTTGTGGACCAGAAGGACTTTCAGCTGCAGAGTGAAAGTTCTGTGGCTGTGAGATTTCCAGATGGGCTGCTTTTGTGTTGAAACATAAATGGCGGTGGAAGGTGACCCCTTTTTGATACAGCACAAAAGTGGCCCAGCTGGAGATTGGGCCTTTAAGTAGCTACTCCATCCTTCATCATCCCACATGGCATGATTTAAGGCATGACAACTTCAACAGCCATGTGGCTATCATGACTCCAGTGGTGGTTGGAGCATCCCACAAGCCAGTTGAAGGTGTTTGTGTGTAAATTAACTGTCCAGGGATATCTAGATGTTTGGATGCCCTAATTCTGCATCTCTTGAGTGTAACCTATGGTGATTTTGTTGGTGCAGTCTCAATCTCAGTGTATTCAACTATGTAAATATATATGGTCTAAAACTATTATAGGTAATGCCCAGGTATGTATGAAACCTGGGCAGTTACTTGGCTATGTAATTATAAGGACATAAGAGCACAAGAGGAGTCTTGCTGAATCAGGCCACAGCCATCTAGTCCAGCATCCTGGCTCACAATGATTGCTTCTTGGCATTTTCAGGTAGGACACCAAGGTAAAACCTTCCCTAAGTGCTGCATCTGGGGCTGTATTATGAGTGCTGTGGTCACTCCTAATAAAGCCATGGAGCAGTTTTTACTGCTTCACAGCTAGAGGCAATCAGGGCAGGTCTCAGCTGCTCTGGGAAGGAGGTAGCATCACAGGGTGCATGTGTTCCCAGAATGCCCTGAGCTGTCCCAATCACCTTAGTGCAAACAGAGCCTTGGTTTCTTGACCTGCTGTTGTCACTACCTCTAATTCTGTGCTAGCTGGCCAACATCTCTCTTGAACTACAATATCTGGGGGGAAAATGCAAATCACTTTTTTTACAACATTCTGGATGGTGCTGACTTGCTTTGGAGATAGCTGAGACATGTGTACATATATAGCCCAGAATTCTTCATGATATAACCCACTTCAAGAGTGTAAGCAACAATTAATTCATGACAACCAAGGTAAGAAACTTTATCTTTTTCTGATTGCAATTAGGGATGTGCACAAATATTTGTAACATTCATTATTCATACAAATTCGGACATTTGTACATGAATTAAATGTTACAATATTCATGTGAATAGTTCATACGTTAGTTAAACTGGGGATATGTATCTGATACATGTGAATTGGTAAAGAATATATATCTGATATGTATATGTTCATTTAGGATCCGTATCCACGATACGGATCCAGGATACTTATGCATTCATATCAGATATTGGTATAAATTCGTACAAATACATTTGTATTGAATACAATCCTACTACATTCAAAGGGGTTCTATTCGAACAAATACACATTTTCTGACATTTGATTTGTTACAAATCAAATGCCAGAAAACCCATTTGTGCACATTCCTAGTTGTGATGCAGGGAATACACACAGTGCACCATTCAGTCCTAGTAGTCAAGTCCCAGTAGCCATCTGGGAGTTTTCTTCCAGAATTTCCACGTGTCACAAGACAGTGAATCATTGGCAATCTTTCAAATTAATCAGGAGTGCCGGCTACCCTGGATGGTAGTCTCCCATCATCTGAGGGGAGCAATTTAGCAGGGCAGCTCAAGATCAATAAGGCACTACTGAACTCCTGAAGAAGAGAAGAGATTGGTGGACACTTATTTCACTTTTATATAAATTGACAACACTGTCCATTTTCCAAAAGACTGTGGTCTATCTATAATATTACCTGTGTTTAAGAAGGAAGATCAGCTCTGCTTCCTGTTTGTTATTTTGCTTTCTGGATGTTATTAGCAAATTATATGCTAGATACCTTCATGGGAAGGCACAGGTTAGTTAGAGATTGCAGAAGTTGAATTAAAAAAACCTGAATCAGAGGTGTGCCACCACTGGTCAGACCTGACGTTTTGCTGGAGGAGGGGCAGAAAATAAAGAGGGGGCCCTTTTGGAGAACTTGGTTAGCTATTGTAGAATGTGCAGTACTATGTACTTTAAGACATCCTCCACATTTTGGCTAAATGCATTTCCTATGTGACAAGGGGCTGTGGTCTCCAAGTGTTCAGATGCATGAATGCTGGTTGTCCAAATGGGCCCATCGCATACCAGCTCTTATGCTGTTACAACCCCCAAATGAAATGCCCTTACCTCAGTCCTCTTTGAAAGAAGACTCTCACAGCTCTTTGGTAGGGGATTTAGTAGGGCTCCCTCTAAGTAGGCAGACAGTGAAGGAGAAGAAAGCAACAAGAGGGCTCTTGGTTTTGCTGAGACTCACAGGGATGGACCGACAATGGACAACTTCCAGCTTCATTTCTAGTCAAACCCTGCAAGTCTCAGCAGGCAGGGTCCTCACAAATGAACACCCCACAGCAAAAGAGCTTCTGTTGAGTTGTGAAGTGTGCAGCATGTGCCCATTGTGTTTACTGCCCACGATGGTTCCCAATCATGTGTATGATTTTTCATGGTATAAGGAACCATCTTATTTTCTTTGTCAAGGGTCCATTCCATTCTGCCTACAGCTACGATTTGAAGGGCTCTGCATTATTTACTGTTAATGGTAACTTCTGGCAATAAAGGGTAATATTGCATTAAAAAAACACTTGCCTTATAGGAAGACCAATGTAAGCATTGTAAACATTTCCAAGTCAGCTATCTTCTGTTGTTATGAATGAATGATCTCTGCCTGAACACTTCGTTTGTCACATTTTTCTGGATAATGAAAAGCTTCCCTACATTCTGTTTTTTTCCAACCTGCCACTCTTTTACTGTAAGGTCACATGAAGTGGCTTGAAAGCATTTGTGCTTCTCTCAGCAACATGCTGCAAAAGCTGGGCTATTATACAAATGCTCAAGCAACAAACCACATTCAGGTGAAACATACAGGGAGGAGCGAGCTTGGCTAGTGGAATATTCCAGTTGAACTCCAGATCTGGGTTCACGGAGGGCTATCAAAAAGAGTTATTTTTTAAAAAAATGTTGCAAAACCATGAAGTACATTTTAAACTCTGCACATATAAAATAAAGACTGCACATATAAAATAAGCCTTATATTTTTATTAATTTTAAAATACTACTTCAACAACGTGGAGGAATATTGCCCAAATAATGTATAGCCTCAATGGAAGGACTTCTTCCAAACCATGATTATTCTAGGTTATGTTCAGACATAACAAAAGGAGCACCCCAGAGGCTTTGCAAAGGCAGTGTGTGGCCCTCATGTTCCCTAGCCATCTCTAATCCATGTTTTCTAGCATAGAATGTTCGGGGGGGGGCAGACTACTCTGTAAACAATCATACCTCAAAGGCTTCTCTAAGCCCCCTCAGAGGTGCCCCACAGGTCCTTTTTTTTTGCTGTGTCTGATCAAAGTGCTAGTGTACACCTGTCCATTCACAATGGAAAGACAGAAGAGGGAGCAGGTAAAGGCAAGATGATGGGACAGAAAGGAGGAAGCCATGACCTGGAGGTTCTGCGTTGATATTGGAGAGAGATAGAGGATATTTCAATTTCTCCAGTGGTAGTTTTCTCTCCTACTTACACATGGGCTGTTTGACAGGAATCATGGGAAATCAAGTGTGATTTCCCAGTGTTTCAAGTATCTGCAGTTTTCTGTAACTGTGGTAGGACCTGGAGCCTATCCCCCACAGATAGGGGGGTCCAACTGTACCCCACAGATGTCTGCCCAGGAAACAATCTGGTACCAGCAAAGCTGTGTGGTGCAAATGCTCTGTGTGGGATTTTCTCCCAGTTGTGCTGCTGGGCCAGGTGCAAATAGGTCCATCATGTATGTAATATGTCCCTGATAAAGTACTACTAATTCAAACAAACTGTGCACGAATATTCATCACATTTGAAATTTGTACAAATTGGTTAAAATCCAGACATTTGAACTTGAACTGAATGTTGGTACGTTCAAAGATTGACATTTGAAGGCAAGTTGAATGTTTCTATAAATTCTTATGAAGCTTCATTAAATTTGTGAATCTGGGAAGGCAGGAAAGCGGCTGCCCAGTCACATCTGAAGCAGATCCAGAGCAGATTCAAAGTGGATCTAGGATGAATTCAAAGTAGGTTCATAGGGGATTCATAGGCATGACTAGCAGCAGGGAATTGAATCAGATATGAATAGTATTCAAAGAACATATGTATTGAATTCAAATCCTACCACATTTGAAGGGGCTCTGTTTGAATGGATGCACATCCCTATGTTGATATCCACTGTCAATGTTTTAAGCTGTGACTGGGTAGAATCCTGGTCCACTGCCTCCCTTTCCTCCTCTCGGCCACACTCTATTTCTGTCTCCCATGTGTTTCATCACCCTTTCCTCTGCCATCCTCATCTGCATTTCTCTCATCTCTCCTGTTTCCCTTCCTACCATCCATTAAAGATGGGCAGCTCACCAAGGATTTTCAAAAGAACAGTGAATTCAGTTGCTTCTGTCTAAGTCACGCAACAATCAAGCCATGTTACCTTCAGTGCAGAATTAGCATTATTCAACATCTTCTAATAAATGATAAATGCACAAGTCAGGAACAAGCAAGAGGAAAACTTCCTATTTTGAAATTTAAAAGAGAACTCTTGAGACCATCATAAAAACCTTACCATATTCTCAATGTCAGTAATTCCCCAGATTTAGAGCACTTATAAATATGAAATAGGAAATGCTGTAACCCAACTGTAAACTGCCTGGAAAGCAGAGAAGCAAAGGAACAGCGCCTGGCTTCCCTCTGGGAAAGGTAATGGAGAACCACTTTCATTTCTGCTAAGAAAACTGCAATGAATGTGCTCATGAACTAACCAAAAGTCAACTCAATTGTACCAAACAGTAAGCATATTTATGAATATTAAGTAGGGTTTGTACACGTGCTCAGAACGTGTCATAATAAACTCCGGCTAGCAGGAACCCTTTCACACTTACCAGACTGGAATGGTATAATAAGACAAGGTATGGATTGAGAATCAAGGGACCAAGGGCCATGTGAGCGACCCCACAGCTAAATCATGGGAAATCCCATGTGGTTTTGCAGTATTTCCAACTGCCCCAGGCCTCCAGGAAGCCTCAGGTAGGTCTAATAGTAGGGGTGTGCACATATGCAATTTTCGGATTCGATTTGATTCAAATAGAATATTCTAATCTTCACATTCGTAAAAATAGAGAAAAAAATGAATGCATTCAAATTGGAACCGATTCAAATATTTTTGTATCTATTCATCTGAATATTCAATGTATATTTGAAAATATGAATATGTGTCCAAATGCATCCGTACGCATCCCGTTTTTATCCAGTACGCATCCCATTTCTACGAAAGATTCAAAACATTCAAATTCATTTGAATGTTAAATGATTGTATAGACATTCAATTTGAATTCAAATGTTCAAATTTGAATGAATTCAATTGAATTTTGAATGTTTCGAATATTCTTGCACATCCCTACCTAATAGCACCAGTGGTGTGTGTGTGTGTGTGTGTGTGTGTGTGTGTGTGTGTGTGTGTGTGTGTGTGTGTAAGCTGGTCCAGCCACCACGGATAAGCAAAACAGCTGTATTAACTGCTTCTGGGACATGGCTAAACAGCTTGATATGCATCCTTCGCACCCAGGGAAATGAAAGAGTGAATTGACCTTATGATGAGGTTGTTTGGCATGCTGTTGAGGATGTCAGTCTCTCCTCTCATGAAGAAGGTAATAAGTGTTACCACTATTTCCCTCGTTTTATGCACGGGAGTCCTCTAGTTTTTTCAGAATCTCAAAAGAAGTACTACCTTAATGGCCTGCAGATTAAAGGCCGGGCTATATGCATAACATTGACCCAAAATCGTGTCTGGGTTCCTAGATTGCACAGTAAGGGTGATGATATTTTTCACTCGTTCCATTTCTGTCTGAGCCTCCCCACTGCAAGGAATTGCTGACTATAGAAACCCTATGGGAACCAACAAGGAGGAACAGAGACATCAGCTCTTTCTGCACTTACCTGGCCTAAATCCAGATCAGTGGGTCCAGAATCACCAGGCTCACTGATCTGGATCATATGATGATGTGGGTTGAATCAGTACTGTTTGCACTGTTGGCGCTGATCTGGCCCATGCCTTCCTGTGTCTCCTAAGCTCACACAAACTTTGCAGCAACTCCATTTCCACATCTCTAGTGTTTCTAGCTCCGGGGCCTAGGGAGGTGCTTTTTTGGTAGTGCATTTTTGCACAAAGCTGAAAAACAGCCCCACCCCCAAGTAGTCCTACAACATGGAGGCATGCCACCTGCATACTTCCTATGTTCCAGAACAAGGCCCTTGGCTCCTCTGATAGTATTATCAAAGAACTGGATTGAAGTACTCTTAATCCAGATCATGCTGCATCTAGTGCAGATGGAGTAGGACAAACAGGGGTGGGGCTTCCTTGATCTTCATTAATATGTGGATTAGGAGGCCCAGAATCAAAATAGGGACTGCATTCACACCTAAGTTTAAATCAAGCTTCAGTCCACTTTCAGAATGAGTGAACTCATGCAAAAGTGACAAGCAGATTTCTTTCAGCATTATCTAACTCAGAAGATCCACCAGAAAGAAAATGACTGTTCACATTGCTGATGTGTTCTTCCATTCTGAAAGTAGACTGAAGCTGAATTAAAACTTAGGTGTGAATACTACCTAGGACAGTGGCCCCCAAAGTTGTCTGGGCTACGACCCATCTAATATAAGTTTACCAGCTCGGGACCCACCTCTAGGAAATTTAACCGTTACCAATATGAATAAAGGCTCGGTCGATTGGTGTGTCGTTCTACTGGCAGGGCCCACTCAATATTCGCTCACGACCCACAGTTTGGGAAACCCTGACCTAGGAGGCTCCTTAAATCAGGAGCATTTTTGCACTTCCCTTCCTGCCCAATGGACAGGGAAGGTGTGCAATCAACTAATGTTGACTAGCGCTCACACTTGCAATTGCTAGTCTTGAGTGCGGCAACCCTCACAATTGTGAGTGTGTCAGTGCCGTTGCCTTGATGACACTCTGATGTTCTGTGCAGTTGCAGTCACATCAGGGGATCATTGAAGCTGTCAGTGCACTTGCACAGCAGCTCCAATGACCTTCCCAGCTGGCAGAGATGCGAATGCTCACTGGCTGGGCATTTTAGCTGAGTGTCTGGGAAGATTAGCATGTTTGTGGAGCGTGATTTCCTGCTCCAAGGCTAGCATGCAGTTAGTCAACCTCTGGGCAGGCAGGCGGCATTTCTAGGCTGTGAACGCATCCTGACAGTGCGGGTGCACCTGCCCAGATGTTGCCTATGGGCTGAGGTGCAAATGCAGCCCAGATTACAGGTAAATATGAAAAGAGTCTTTGATTGTCGTAAGAAGCAAAATTATTAGAAGGTGGAATAAAGGCAAAGGGGAGGGAATCTGGTTTCACTGATCCAGATCTACTGCTGGTAAGTGCAGAAAGTGTCCTAGGCGTTGTTCACAATTCATGTCTTAAATTGATTTATGAATGCAGAGTTTACTTTCTTTTTTTCTCTTCTCTGTGGACTTTCCTTTCTTGCATTCTGCAAAATACTAATAAATGACACTAATAACAGAGGATACGCTTGTAATGAGATAATTGCATCGCAAGGCACACATAAGGGGCAGGCAAAGTCCTTCCAATTTCCCAAAGGTTAGGGACTGCTCTCGGTAATCAGATGCACCACAGGCATGCTAATTGGCTTTATTGAAACAGCATATTGCAAGACAAATTGTATTTTCAAGGGACTAAATGAAGATGAAATTAGAAATGCTGAAAACTCATTTTGGATCATCCGTGACTCCTGACTTCAGCATCAGCCTCACTCAGTTTTAAATACTGTTTTACTTTCATGTGGTGGGATAAAGCCAATTAATAAGCATGAAAAGTGTTCCTTTTTATAGCTTTCACAGAAATGGAACATGACAGACCTTGAAGCTCAGAGGCAAGATGATCGCTAATGGGCTTGAGGAGAAGAGGGCTCCGTTGTAGGAAGGGAGCATCCTCCAGGAGAATTGCGAGAACTTTGCCTGCCTGACTCCTCTTAACCTTTTGATTGAAGCCAGAGATAGAATTGCACACATTCAGACTCTCTCCCTCCCTCCCAAATGATGTTACATGTCCCTAGCAGCTATCTAATTGACAAAATGTCAGATGGAGGTGGCTTATAGAGTGTGAAGACCCTTGTGTACTATGATCATAAGAAGTACTCAAACCTAAGCTGGGATCTGGATGTTTAAAGTGTTTTTACATAAACCACTTCAAGAGGTTTATCCAAGATGGATGGAAGGAGACAGAGACATGGACGGACAGACGGATAGACAGATAGATGGACATGGACATGGACATGGACGGATGGATGGATGGATGGATGGATGGAAGGGATAAGTTGCTGAGTGTCCAAGGTGGCATTTCCTCACAACACTGTTTCACAAGCACATTCAATGGTTTCCATTTTTATTTTTGTTTTTTTCACATGTCCACTACCTATAGAAAAGTAAGTCCATACTTAGCTGAAAGGAATGATCTTTGGAGACCATTCCATGCTGGTTAACATCTAAAGTGGCCAGAGCCATTTGTACACTAGGTGCAGGAATATTTCCATTCCTACCCAGCAGTAGCAGGAGTGCAAATAGCTAAATTCCAGGCCTTGCATCTAGCCACAATTGGATAGGGAGATGGCACATCAGCTGCTCAAGGACAGGGTGAGCTGGATTGGGATGCAACACCTGGAAGTACCAAATCTGCACTGCTCCAATACTGATCTTGATGTTGTGGGAGAGCTTATTAAGCTGTCTGCAGCAGGTAAGCCTCAGGATCCAGGTGGATATTGGTGTGGACAACATGTTCCCGCTGTTCCCCTGAAAATGTCTCTGCGCCATGCATGAAAAGGTTTCCACATTTCCAACATGTATTTGAAACATCCTTATGCTTTTCAGCTGATTTCCCCAATGTCATCAAAGAAACACCATCTTATAAAGTATAACATAGTGTGATTTTCAATCCCTTTGACCAAATGTTTTCCCACTGATTCATCCTGTATATTATAATGAAAATGCTGAGCCCATTTTATCATACGATCTTTAATCGGCTTTTCTTCCATTTCAAATTTCAATAACAACTTCTACATTTCAGCAGTAACACGCTTATCATTTGTATACATTTGCATTTCAAATTCCGTGTTCCCTTGTCCAATATCCATAACTCTTCGTTCATTTTAAATTTTCAAACAATGACAAATATGAAAACCATCAGATTGTATATCCCTTTAATAACAAACATTTTCTTTTTTTTTAATTTAAAATCACCTTCACAGAACTCCAGCAAGTCTTGAGATGTTAGCCACCTTTGTCTGCTGTTTCTTTTATTTGTAATGCTTATTGTGATGAAAGCCTCAGAGGCATTTTCAGATTCAGGGCTTTTTCACACCTGGCCCTCCAGCATGACCATACATGCACCAGCACACTGCAGGGCCGCTTTTGTTCCAGAGCAGCTCCAAGTGGGCATGGCCATGCTCAATCTGATCTATGTCACCTGATTGTTGTAGTGTTGGCATGCACACATGGCTGTTGCTGTGGTGAAGTGGACACTTCATCTGATCACAACACCAATGTCTGGTACGCATGGTCATTACTGCAGCAAGGTGGACACAATCAAGTAAGTGCCAGGTAGCTTTGGGATGGGGCCAACATTGTCCCGAGAAGTTAAGTGTGAAAAGGTCCTCAGTCTGGAATTGAATCCATTCCATGTCATCAGCAAGGTCCATTTCACAAAGTGATTTTTAAAGTCCACGGTAACTTTAATTTAACACAACCACACATTTTTATCATACCATGCTATTCATGTCCTCCAAGCTCTAATAACTGGGTTTTTTCTCCCTCAGCATTTTCTCCCCCAGTCTTAACACCAAATTAAGCAACATACTGTGAAATGGTTTCAAATTTGTCAGACTCAACCCCCCCCTTCCCTTGCATCTTGTTGCAATTTATATTTAATATGTGGATGTTTTCTTTGGCATACAAACTTAGACAATCTTTTTCCAATTGCTTAAACAGTGTGTCATTTGTAGGGATGCACACAAATATAATATTCAAAATTCGTATGTCTTTGGATGAATTTGGACATTTGAATTTGAATCGAATGTTTTGATACATTCGTACGAAGCTTCATTACAAATTCATTTGCGATTCATATCTAACATTCGTATTGAGTTCGTATAGGAATATTTGTACCAAATTTGAATCCTACTACATTCAAAGAGATTTATTCTAACGAATATGAATTTTCTTGCATTCGATTTGATATGAATTGAATTTTTAAAAATTGTGTGCATTCCTAGTCATTTGGCAAAACCAGAATTGTTTGGAAGAGGATGAAATCAATATTGGTAACACATTAATTTTTATAGCAAAGATCCTTCCCAACAATTATGATTTTAATTTTTCCCACCTTAACATGTCTTTATCTCTGCCCAAACTTTGCCATCAAGCCCAGCATTGGTGGTGGTGGCTTGGCTGACTAGAGGGGGGATACCAGGCAACATTGAGCCCGGCAGCGGCAGTGGCTTGGCTAAGTAGAGGGGGGGGGGGGTCCCAGGCAGCATTGAGCCCAGCAGTGATGGGTCCTGTCCTCTCCGTTTGAGAAAAGCTACCATGCCGCACTATTTTTTTTAAACGCTCATGTGCTTCCGTGCAATTGTGGGTCCGGTTATGGGAACAGCCCAATGCGCGCTTGGTGCTGTTCTCAGCCAGAAACTCAAATCCGGACCAGAACCTGGACCAGAATAACCCAGAAACGCTGTAGGTGGGAACGCAGCTGAATGTTAGACAATAGCACAGCATCCTCTGGTAGTGAATGCTGGGGTGTACAGAGCAACAGTGTTACATTGGAGGATGTATATTTTCTTACCATACATATTACATGTAACTAATATGTGTTGAGGCAATGAATATGAGCTTGGGCATCCATCTTCTCAGGGACTGTGAATACTGAAGGACTTGATGTGCTGTGTTCCATGATGATACAAGAATTGGATATAACTGAAGAATTAAGCAACAATATGTTGAGGGCATGAGCAGCTGTGTGTGTTTGTTTTTTGGTCAAAAGATTAACCAGCAATGCGTGCCTTTTGATGGCCAGCAGTCATTCCAGGAGGAGGAGGAAGAGGAGGAAGATGAAGAAGAAGAGTTATCTCTTCTCCCTCACTTTTCTCACCCACTTAAGGGGATTCAAAGTGGCTGACAAAGCTTCTATTATTCTCCCCACAAAAGACATCCCATGAGGTAAGTGGGGCTGTGAGAGCTCAGAAAGAGAGCTGTGACTAGCCCAAGGACGCCCAGCTGGCTTCGTAGAGGAGTGCAGAATCAAACTCGGTGTCTCTTACATAAGAGATTGGCCCTCTAACCACAAGACCAAATCACTGTCTTTGGCTTCAGGCAGCCATTGCCTGGCCTGGACCTGTGCTGGACTGTGGGTATGATTGCCCATTCAGCTAAAACACAGTTGCTAAGCTGA
>MTQE01002560.1:12522944-12537661 GCA_014337955.1 Aspidoscelis marmoratus | reverse complement strand
CTACACTGTAGCAATCTACCCACTTCACACCTGATAATAATGTTGCAATTTTGCACAATTTTGAAAGTGACCTTTAAAAAAGGGAAAAGAAAGGAAAGCAGCTGCAGGTTCTGTTTTTAAGGCTGTGGCTGTGGCTGTGAACGGGCAAAGGGGGATTGAGTTGCCACTACTACTGTGTGCCCTGGGCAATGGGGAGAGGAGGGGAAAGAATTGCTGGCTGACCGCTGCCATTTTTCCTCCATCCAGGCAAGCGGCAGCCACCCACCCACCCAGCTAGGCTCCGTGAAGGGGTCCCTTATGGGTGGCACGTTCACGGCAGGAGAAAGAGGGCAGGGCAGCCCTGAAAATCGGCTTTTAAAAAGTAGCAACTTGAGTCCCCCCTTGAGTCATGTACGCCATGTACGATCCTCGGAATCCGGATCAAACACGATTCTGGCTGAAAGTAATGGAATCAGGCAAATTCGCGTTTGCATCTGGTTCTGTTATTTTGGTTTAGGGAAACCGAATTAAGCTTATAATGGGAACACGGCCTACAAGTGCTGTAGAAGTAGAGTGGCTTGAAGGCCTCAGCTTACCTTGTCTTTCTGCTGCGGCTTTCTGTTTTTGAAGACAGGGAATGGGTACCTTCTGTTCTGAAGCAGCAAGGCTGAAGGAAGCCTTTCCCCTGCTTATCAAAAGCTGTGAGGGCTTTCCTTGCTGCCATTTGATTGGTGAGGGATCCCTCTGCTCAGTCCAGTGTCACTGTGCAGCCAATTCTGCAAGGAGGAGGGCTCCCCCCCCCAGATCAAATATAAAAAGACATCCGATCTAGCAGGGGGGAGAAAGCTCCCCTCATCTGTGAAATGATAGTGGGGAAAGCTGTTATGCCATTTGATGGAGCATTCAGACAATTCAGCTTAAAGGGATGTGAATCGTTTCTCTTTAAGGCAAGACTGGTGGGCTCCTTTCTTAAGATGTTCTCCCCTTCTCATCTGGATTCAGCCTTAGTGAGTTATTTTTAACTGTGCATTGTGCCTTAGTCTGAGTACAGAGCAGATTACACATTTTATAAATATGTGCAGTTGACCATTTCTCTGACTTGTAAAAATTATCTGCAATAGATTGGCCTTATATTTTCCAATCCATAAATCTCTCCGGGTATCTCCAGGTGGAGGCTGAAACCTGTGATTCTCCAAAGATTATATTGTGACATCCCCAATATAGTCCCAATATATGGAGGCAATATCCTGTAATATTGTTATGACGGAAAATCTGGCAACCGTGCTGGGTTTCTTACTGCTGTCTGCTGGTTCTTTTCATTATCATTGTTCTTGCAACTAACTGGAAGCCAGCCAAATGTGAAACAAACAAACAAACAAACAAACAAAAACCAAACAAAGGGTGCTTGGCTGGCTTCTGGGTATTAGGAAGAGAAACAATCATGAAAGGAGTAGACAGATGGAGTAAAAAAAGAAGAGTTGGCTTTTCTACCCCACTTTTCTCACCCATTTAAGGGGACTCAAAGTGGCTGACAAAGCTTTCTATTCTTCTCCCCACAACAGACACCATGTGGGGTAAGTGAGGCTGTGAGAGCTCAGAAGAGAGCTATGACTAGCCCAAGGTCACCCAGCTGACTTCATGGAGGACTGTGCAGAATCCAACCAGGTATTTGCAGATAAGAGTCCAGCTCCCTAACCCCTAGATCAAACTGGCTAAGAGCCCGTGATTGTCTCCTGTGTCTGGTAGGAGTGGTGAGAGGCAATCTTTGGATCTTTCTTTCTTTGCATGATTGCTTCCTGCCATCTGGAGGGATCCTTTCAGACCAAACGGATTTTAATTTTTTTTTCCCAGTTAACTCAAATGGAAATGCTCTGAGACATTTCAGGAATACTTTTAGCTAAAATCAGCCTTTGCCAAATTTGTGACCTCCGCCTGTTTTATCCTACATCTTCTATCTTGCCAGGTCAAATAAAAACACTGTAAGCTAAATATAAGTATTCCCTAGAAACATTATCAGGTAAGTTTTCAGGTTTTTGTTGGAAGGTAAGGAGGAAAAAATCCCAGCAAGGCCTGTAGGCTTGTTCTCTGGCGAATGCAAAGTAAATATTGGTGTAAACGCAGGCATGCTGTAGTGTAATTATGGAACATTTACATATGCTTTAAACTTGCTTTGTGGATATGATGCAATGTAGAATTCCATATGTGGAATTAAATAAATACAAATAAACAGCAACAATGATATGTTTGGCATAATTCAACAACATGAGGTGCATCTTTTTGCCTTGAGTATTTAGCATCTACAAAGACCAATTTAAGTGTTTATATATTGGTATATACAATCTGTAGGGTGATTGGGAACACAGATGTCCCTGAAGAACAACAACATAAGCCATGGCAGATATGATGAAGGCACATGCCATCTTCTGTCCTTATGTATAATTCCTGAAGAGCTAGGTTTTTCTGTAAAGTTTTTTGTCTGTAACAACATCTACAGATGTGGGAAGTTGTGGGGAGGTTTCCAGTTCTGTGCCAGAGCACTTGATTTTGCCCCCCAGAAGCATTGAGGGCTATACAAACATTGAGGCCAGGGGTGGGGACTTTCCTTGCATTGAAGTTTCTAACTGGGGCCATGATGTGAAGCACCAGAAACAGCCCTAGAAGTCTGTCATTTTTCATGTGCTTATGCCAGGCAGGAAGCTAACTTTCCCCAGTGGACACTAGCCTACTCTATGAAAACTGAGACCTTCCTTCCTTTTTCAGAGCAGTTCTATTGCTCTGCCAAAGAGGAACTCCTGAGAGTGTGTTCCACCATCAGAACTGGGCCCGACAATGGTGTGTGATCCCAGGGCATGGTGATGTGTGGTCACTATGGGCTCAGCCCTCCTTTATCAAGATCTAAGGTCCTTTGTGGATTTTGCTGCTGTTTCTCTTCCCCAGTCCTTCTCTAAATCCTACTGCTGCAGAAATGAAGCAGTCAGCTGTGATAATGAAAAATGATTGTGATTTCTGCAAGATTCATTCAAGACTTGCAGGCTGATTAGAAGATGATGTTTTTGCTATTTATTCTTCAGTTGTCATCAGCTGTGATAGGGATGGTGATATATACATGAAAGGGCATTGGACTTTGATTGCATTTTGCCTAACACATTATCTCTGGTTTATATTTTTAAAACAAACCCGGTTCCAAAGAATCTCTACTTTGATCATTATTTGAGGGGGAATATATCTGCAGAGTTTGCAAACCGACTGGTACATATGTATTTGGTTAAAAAACAAAGCACTTCAGTTTCCATTTATATGTGATATAGCTATGACTTCAGCCGAGAGGTGAGATGGCCATTGGCACCATGCCTTTGATAGTGCTAAAGAATACTTTGAGCTGCGGCTCATAAAAGAATGGCTTGGTGTCCTCCAACTGAAGGCTCAGAAAATACAGGGAAGTGTTTGCATTTCACTCTTGCAGCAGAGTGAAACCCTGGCCCTTTCTGCACTGGCCTTATTCTGGATAACATACTGGAAGAGGCCCCTGTAATCTGCATACAGGCCTTGGATAGGACCTTCCAGAGTCTGCACCAGCATGAAAACAGCAGGTTCTGAGATATAGGCCCTTTCAGCATTTGGCCTTATTTCAGAATATATCTTGGGATAGGGGTCTATATGCTAATATAGACTATGGCTTACCCATAGTCTGCACTAGCATGTAGATAGCAGGCCCCTGTTCTGAGATATGTTCCAGAATAAGGCCAAGTGCAGAAAGAGCCTCTAACAGTGGTGCTGAAAAGTCTGCCAAATAGAAAGTTTGCTTTGGGCAGTGCTGACTAATAGTTCCACCTCATCTAATAATCTTCTGCATTTTCTACTAGAGCAGCCTCTGTGCATATACCAGGCTCCTCATTCCTAATTGGTGCTCTCCAGTACAAGAATTGTGTAAGCCAGGCCAGCACGGGTGCCACGTCTAATAAGCACGCCTGCACCTTTCTTTCCAAATAGTGGAAACAGGGCTTCAGTGTCTCAGAATTCTCATATGCAGACAGTAGGCTCTATCACCTCTGAAAATATCCTTGCTTTTAAGAGAGTTTTTTTTTCCTGTGACAAAACTTAGTTTTATAAGCCAGTTTGGTCTAGTGGTTAGGGAGCTGGACCCATATCTGGGAATACCTAGTTTGATTCTGCACTCCTCCATGAAGCCAGCTAGTATAGCTCTCTTTCTGAGCTCTCACAGGGTGTTCTGTTGTGGGTAGGGCTAACCCTTAAGTGGGTAAGAAAAGCCAACTACTACTCCTCATAACCCAATGGAAGATCCAATGGAAATGCCTGGCCTAAGAGTTCTAATTCCCTCCTTCCTTTGGACGGCATTATAGTGCAAAGAGGTGAAGCAGAGGATGAGGTGTTTGTGCCAGATGATAAATCAAGCCTCTTTAAGGACTCTTCTATCCTGGCATTTGTTCAAAGTGAGGATTTCAAAAGAGCATGAGGTGTTTTGCATTGATCCAAGCAGAAACAAACAGACTGCTTTGTCAGGAAAAAGAAAAATGCCACGGCTTTGACATTTGGGGCACCATACATCACTAAATCTTTCTGAAGCTCGGGAAAGTAGGATTTGCAAATCTGTTGGAAGGGTTTATTGTGTGTGTGGAGGGAGGGGAAGAAGGATACTTCAGTAGTGTGTATTAAATGTGTGAGCACATGAAGGCATGTATTAGATACAACACAAACACACCTTTTAGCCCAGTTGTGTTTTCTGTACATACTATTTCTGCCTTAGTTTTATTTAAAAACTCTAGGGCCCCACAGGGTTGGAACCCAGAGGGATGTGGTGTGGACCAGCCTGGTCTGCAGAATGGCACTGGTCCAGACCAGCCCCCATGTAATGATCCTGGGGAAGGAGGTAAGTAGGCTTTGATCAGTGCTCAGAAACTGACAAGTGGAAGAGAGTGAAAGCTGGCGGTTAGCAAATGGTGCACAGAGTACAAAGACGTTAAGAGCTAAGTGCATGGGGAAGAGGAACCCTGTGGGAGTGCAGTGTTAGTCTAAAGGACAAATATAGAAGCTTGGATCATGGAAACACACCACAAACGAGCAGGACCCAGAGAGGAGGGGAGAGAAAATGCTGAACCAGAGTGACAGTTACAGTAAATGCCTACCCCATTGCAGTTTCAGCAAATGCCCACCTCGGAGGATAAGGAGCTGGCCCTTTTTTGGCTCAAATTGCAATTTGAGGCTGAAAAAGAGATCAGGATTCAGCAGGAGAGAGAGGGATGAAAGGGAGAAGGAATGTGCTAGGGCGCATGAACTACAGATGTTGTGGTTATAAATGGTGGGAAGTCAGGCCATGACAGTGACTGCTGAGCATAATGCAGGTGCCATTGATTTAAAGAGGTTCCCACTGTATGTGGCCAGATAAAATGTTCATGCATTTCTATGAACTTTTGAGCATGTGTGCTTGGAACTGAACATTCCCCCAGATCAGCAAATGGGTGTTTGAGGCCAAAGTTGAGTAAAGAGTTACTGGATCTGTATGCCTATCTCACAGATCAGGAAGCAATTTCTTACACTGAATTTAATCTCAGTGTGGAACACCATAGGAGGGCATTTAGAGAGGTGGTTAAAAAAGAAAATGAGATTTATACCCAGATTGGGATCCGTTTGTGGAAGCACCCAGATGAGTGGATTAAGGAGGCAAAAGTGGATTCAGTGCAAAAACTGTAAGAAATGTTGGCTTTGGAGCAGTATTATGATCAATTGCCCTCAAATTATGATCAATTGCCCTCAAATGTATGTTGGATAGTTGCAGAATTTTTTTTTGACAGCTTACATAAAGCCACTCAATACACGGATGAGCTGGTCATGGCCAGGGGAGAGGCATTCTGAAAACTGAGTAATCCAAGCCAAAAGTGGTGCAGGGTAAAACTGAAGTACAACTTGACCACCGGGCAGCTGAAAATGAGAATGCAAGTGGTCTGTAGAAAGAAAGGAAGCAAAGGGAGAGGAGCTCAGTGGGAATTAGTAGGGAGAAATATTGCTATAATTGTGGCAAGACAGATCATCTTAGAGCACAGTGCCTGAAAGTCCATACAACAGCAAGAGAGGATAAATACAAGATGTACACCAGTTTTTATATACAGAGGCCACAAGATCAGTTGGAAAACCCAGGTGCCCGGTGGTCCTCATCAGTTGGAACTGTCGGAAATCATTATGGTCACCCTGAGCAGCTGGCACAGAATTTTACAGTCCAGAGAGAACACATAGCAGGAGGTTCAGTGACTTCGTCTGGGGGTGAATATGAAAGGAAAGGATTTGGGTTTGATTCATGACACCAGATCGGGAGTCAGTGTTGTGGTACCAGACCTGTTAAGCCTTAGTGATTATGTCCCTGAGAAACTAGTGAGGCTGAGAGGACTAGGAGGCCATGTCATAATAGCTCCAGTTGCCAAACTATTTGTCAGAGTGGGGCAATGGGAAGGTGAACATGAGTTTGCCGTATGCCAGGACCTACCCACCCCGGTCTTGGTAGGGAATGATTTGGCATGCAAGACAGGACAGAGTACAATGAATAATGTTGAAAAACCATGGAACCCAGCTGAGAGTCTAAAGGAGCAAGGGATGACGTCCGAAATAAAGAAAGGAGGTTTTAAGTCAGCTAGTGGAACAGAAGTAATTGCATCAGAACTTTATGTTTGTACTTATTGTTCATCAACCAAGGTGCAGTGCCAACAACACAGTAACAGAGCCAAGTACAGGAACCCATAATCCAAAAAGAGAAGTCCAGAACAGGAAAGGGAAGATTGAGCTTGGGCTGAGCAAACATGGGAACAGTTCTCCTGAGCAGCAAATTCAAAGAATTATTGTGTTAGTAGAGGAGGTAAATCAGCTTAGGTGGAGTTTGCATAGGGTAGAAGAAAAGGCAAGTTGGCACAAATTGGTTTACAAGCAGTTAGATGCTGTTAATGCCTGGCAGAAGGCAGAAATTGAAGATTGGAATGCATATTTTGAGTGAGTTGGGGGATGAGAAGCACACTGTTAATGTGGCCCTGGTTACAGCTTATGAAGATCTTCCCTGACTGAAGGAAGACAAGTTTGCTAGAGAGGGTGCAGTGCAGAGTGGGGCAAGAGGATGTGGCAGGTGCCCAACTCAAAGATGCTCCAAGGAAAGAGCAAGCTGTAGATGGTGTCGGAGGAGAGAAGAAGGTGGTGCAAGACCTGGTCCCAGCTCCAAAAGGACAACAAGAGTTCTGGACCAGAGTAGGTCGAAAGAAAGCAAAGGGCAAGCGACATCGTGCACAGGAGGGTCAGTGGAAGCATCAGTAGCAGGGTCAGAGGCATTACAAAGGACAGCTACAAGACAGTGCTATAGAGGAGCAGTGAAGGTGATGGTAGTTTGCACAGCTTAGCAGTCAACAGGAAAGACTGATAAAAGACTATGTGTTTATTATTGCAAGTTAAGTTTAATTAAGTTATATGGGTTGGGGTGGCACAGTTTTCTTTAAAAAAAAATTCCCGATGGGGGACAAGATGTAATGACCCTGGGGAAGGAGGTAAGTAGTTAGGTGTAGTTAGTGTTGTTGTTAGTTGTTTTGTCTCCTGGCAGGTTGATGGAAGGGGATAGTGAGGGGTGTGGCTTAGCAGCAGACTCAACTGGGGGCCAATTGCTCCTTAGCTTGACCAATGAGATTCCTCCAGCAGCCAGGCTGGAAGGCTATTTAAGCCAACAGGCAGTTAGTTAAGGGTTCTTGCCTGGGAAAAGAACTGACTGTGGTTAGGTCAGGGAGAAGGGGGCTGTTCATAACTGTTGCCAGGGAGGGCAAAGTTAGAGAAAGCTCTGTGATAGCTGGAGGAAGGAAACTCTGAGACAGATACCATAGGACTCATAAGCTGGAAGAGAATTAATGTGCTTAAGTTCTCAACGTTGTTTAAGGTTTACTTTAAGGTTTACCTCTGAGAGAGTGTTCATATTCAAAGTTCTTTCCTATCCTGATCTTTGTTTTAATAAAATATTTTGCTGCTGTTCAATTGAAAACTAGTGAGAGTCTATGATTAACAAAGAAATGCTGGACAGCCAGTCTGGGAAGTGAACAGAAAGTCAGTGAGCATTGGAGTGGAAGATCCCCACA
Source organism: Aspidoscelis marmoratus (assembly GCA_014337955.1). Lineage (NCBI taxonomy): Eukaryota > Metazoa > Chordata > Lepidosauria > Squamata > Teiidae > Aspidoscelis > Aspidoscelis marmoratus. The sequence continues at coordinate 12,529,571 of MTQE01002560.1, read as the reverse complement.
CCCCACGTCAACCCTGAAGCTGCAGAAGCAAATTGAGACCCTCCTTCCTTTTGCAGAACAGTTCTACTGCTCTGCCAAAGGAGAACTCCCGAGTTCCACCATCAGAACGGGGCCTGACAAGGATATGTGATCCCAGGGCATGGTGATGTGTGGTCATTATGGGCTCAGCCCTGCTTTATCGAATTCTAAGGTCCTAAGCACTTCATTGCTTGACTTTCAACCTTGTGTTGTGTCTCTGGCTGGAGTTAACTAAGTCTCAGTCTACAACTGACAAGAAAATCCTGTGTCCCTGCCATAGTCACAGCTATCTTCTTCCTTTGATACTTGTGAAGTAGGGGTGTGCATGAATGTTTTTTTGTATTTGATTTGTATTTAATCGAATGCAAGAATATTTGTATTTGTTCAGATTAGATCCCCTTAGAATGTAGTGGGATTCAAATTTGGTTCGAATGTTCAATCCCATACAAATCCCATACAAATCCCATATGAATGCATACAAATCGCATACATATCTTATACAGATCCCATATGAATCCCACATGAATGCATACAAATCCCATACAAATCCCATAGGAAGCTTCGTACGAATGTATCGAAACATTCAATCCGAGTTCCGATGTCAATCTACAAATGTGCCAACATTTGATTCTAATATGAATTTCCAAATTCAGCCAAATTTATATGAAATTTGAATGTTAACGAATATTCGTGTACATCCCCATTGTGAAGTGTTTGTAAGTTACCAAGTATCTCTTTGCTAGTCTTTACAATTTGAATATGTGACAAATTTGTCCCAAAGTGAAAGTGTTTCACTGTTGCCACTTGTGGGTCATTATCTTTGCCCACTTGCTGCTTGCCTTATAATATATTCCTCATGTGCTCTCACTAAGGAAACCTTGTATCATTGATCTTTGTGCTTCTTGTATCAAGTGTTCCTTCTCCTTTGGGGTTGCTCTGATTTGATATCAATTAAACCAAACCGATAGCCCTAAAAATCCTGTGTACGAGCTAAATACATGTATAAAAGCCTTTCCCATAACAAGCCCATGCAAGAGCCTGTTTCAAGATGAGTTCTGCAGAGACACTGTGTATTTTTAAAACCTGGGAACTTAAGCAGACATCTAAATCAAATGGATCAAATAGAAACATTCAGAGTGTCAGTTTTGTCCAGTGGAGATGACTTAAAGCCATTTCCATGGACCCTCAAAACTGTGCTGCAGTGTAATTCCATGGGGATACTGAATGCGGCAAATCATCCTTTTCGAGCTGTTGCTAAAAGGCAGTATCAGCTCTGGAGCAGTCTGTGTGTGGGGATGGCCTTGAATTCCAAAATCTATATGGCCTCACACATGGATCTTGCTTAAACTGCTTCATGAACAAGGCATTTTGAAAAAAAAAGTTAAGTTTAAAAAAATCCTGCACCAATTTCAGATTGCAGTAATGACCTAGTTGTCCTGCTGTTTTTTTCCCTTCTCCCTTTTATTCCCTTTGGATTATTGTCTGCCTGCAGGTGCAGAGACAGAGTTTACCATGCATTTGGCAGGACTAAACTTGGCATGCAACCTTCATGCTAGGAGCCACATTATGAGAAATTTGAAAGAGAGGGACTGGCATTTTGAAAAGCTAGTGAGAGTGCTAGTTAAGGGAACTTTCCTCATACTGTTTTTATTGAAATACCAAGAACCAATAGAATATTTCCACCAATTCCAGGAAAAGTGAAATCTCTTCATTTTCCAGCCCCAGGACCAACTATAAGAACAGCTGTCACAAGGAGTGAGCCAAGCATCAGAAGCAACTAATCAATTCTGACTGGTGTATTGACTTTGCATTACTTCTGGGCTAACAGGGAAACTGGTAGGCATATTACAGTGCAGTGAGACTCAGCCAAATCTGGAAGTCAGCTGGTTAATAAATATGTATGAGACACAAAGGAAGGAAATTAAATTAAGTAAGTAGCTCATTAAAGGTGTTATTTTTTTGGCCTAGTTAGCTGCAAACGTAGCCCTAGATAATTAGCAGAGGACAGCATTGGTTAAGAAAGTAAAGCGGCACTTTGGGATACCAGCTATTACCGTTCTAAGAAATCACCAACAATGGAGAATTCGAGAAAGCGTCATTTTAACTCATTTCATTTGATTGTATTTCAAGATATATTTATGTAATTCCTTAGATGCAAATATATTTCATGTGGTGCACAACACTAAAAAAAATGCTACCAGATGATGATGGTGATGAAGATCATAAGGACGATGATGGTGATGGTGAAGATCGCTTTCAAAACTCATCACGTCAAACTTTAATAGAAGCCACCAGATGGATGACAGGGAGACTGACTACTAGGGATGTGCATCAATATTCGTATTATTCATTATTCGTATGAATTCATATGAATTCAGAATCAAATCTCCAGACGTTCATTTTTTAGTATTCATACGAATACAAATATTTTGAGTTATTCATATGAATAATTTGGATATCTGTATGTGTACGGATACATACACATTGCATATGTATCTGTACGCGTCTTGTGCATATCTGTATGGGTACGTACAGGATGAAAACAAGATGTGTATGGGATAAAAACGAGATGCATACGGATGCATATGAGAATTGTATCATTGGATACGTATCAAAATATTCAAATGAACAGATATGAATGTATTTGTAGCAGTTTGAATGTCCCAACATTTGTTTTTCTTTATTTGCATGAATTCAGATAATCAAATATTTAATTTGAATCTAACCGAATGTCAAAAATTGCATTCATGCACACCCCTACTGGCTACAGTTGCTTCCCACGTGTGTCATGGACTGTTGCCACATCTGCTTCAAAACTCACAGGCAATGATCCTGCAGCCACTGAAATTGTTCCAGAATCAGGCATTGAGTGAAGGCCTCCAATTAAGACACAGCAAAGGCAAGATGGAGACAGTCTTTAACTTTCTTGTTGGAGAAGCCTCAGGAACATGGATCTTGCAGCTCAGAACCAATGAAAGGAGAGATGGAACTTAAGACTGTTCCGTTAAGTGGCCATGGAAAGCTGACCCTCACCTCCTATCTTGACTAACACAGAACACTGATGCTCTCAGAGGCGCAGATTTCTTGTAATAGCTTGGTGCATTCCTTCCGCCATCTAGAGTCAGTTAAAATAGTGCATATGCATCTACAGTTTCCTGGAGTAGGGATGTGCACAAATATTCATCACAAAATCCGTTCAAATTCAGGCAATCAAATTCAAATCGAATGTTGGTACATTCAAAGATTGACATTCAAATGCAAATTGAATGCTTCTGTACATTCCTACAAACCTGGGTAGGTGGGAAAGCCACTGCCCAGTCACGTCTGCAGAGTATCCAGAGCGCATTCAAAGTGGATTCAGAGCAGATTTGACAAGTTCACAGTGGATTAATAGGGGATTTGTAGGAGATCCGTAGGCATAACCGGCAGCAGTGTTTTGAATCGGACTCCAAGAACATTCATATCGAATTAGAATCCTCCTACATTTGAAGTGGCTCTATTGCACCCAATGTGAATTTTCTTGCACTTATACAATTTGAATTGAACATGCACACAATTTTTTTGTGCACATGCCTAACCTGGAGTCAGTTCCATTGTCTTCAGTGAGTCTATATTCTATGCAGACATATGAAACAGTGTGTAGAAAACACACTTCATCATATTTAAAAACACAAACCCTGTATTTCATTTAATAAATTTGAGGAAAACACAAAATATCAGGCGAAATTCATAGGGAAGGGATTCCATAATTGGGTCAACGCTAGGTGTGTGCACGAGGCCCATTTCTTACGTTTGATATGGTACAAATCATTTCTTCCATTTGATTTGGTGGGAAAATTTGGCTTTGGCCAACTAATGTGGGGGGATTCGTATCTGTGCAACCCCCCCTTACCTGTTCTTCCTGTTGCCACCTAGAAAGTCATTGGGGTGTACAGGTGGTAGTAGTTTAGCACCTAAACTGAATCCACTCAGATTGGCAGAATTTGGGGCCAGGAGCTATGTTCGCAATAGGGCTTTTTCTAGAGTATATCTTAGGATAGGGATCTGTGGTCCATAGGCTAGGGCAGATTCTAGAAGGCCTCACCTGGGGCCTGCTGTAACCTGGACTAGCATGTGGACAACAGGCCCCTATTCCAGGATGTATTCCAGAATAAAGTTTAAGTGCAAACATGCCCCAGCAATGAACAGAGTTCTGCAAAAGGGAAAGCAATGCAATGATTGCAAAGCTAACTTTTCTTCATCAAGGAGATCCTGATATCTGTAGATTATATTTCCAGGCAGCTCATTTAGAGTTTACACTGAGCCAGCTTAGCTGCTGAACTTGCACACATCAGCCTAGTAAGATCCAAATGTGCTGTCCAGAAATAGCAACTACAAAGCCCTGTATGTCACATTGTGTTATTCAGTTGAGCACTGAAACCAATTAAGTGCAATAGTTGCATGTTATTCACAGCTTTGTTTGCTGTGAGTTTTGTATATTCATAGCTGAGAACTGTGCAGAGTTTTGGAATTCATGATTCATATTATTTGTTACCACTTGAGACTAGTGCTTTCCTATATTCAAAGTTGCCAACATTTCTGAACCGTTTTGCACTTCTGAGTTATGGCATTGTTGACTTTGGTTAGTTCCAAATTGTAGCATGGCTGATTTTGGGACTTCTAAGACTCTTTGAGGCAAAGTCAGCTACATCTACTGAATAACAATTCATATATCCTTGGGCAGCATTAGAGGCAAGCTATATCTCAGAACAGGAACTTGCCATCAACATACCAATGCAGACTACAGTAAGCCCCATTCAGTGTCTGCCATAGTCTGTATTAGTATGAGGACAGCAGGTTCCTGTTCCAAGATACAGTTCAGAATAAGTCCCAGTGCAGAAAGAGCCCGGATGTCCCAAGTGCACCTGGGACTATCATGGAATGATGGGACTTGATCAGAAATGTTTGGAGGATTGCTGTTTACTACCTTTGACCTCATGAGATTACCAAGCATCTCAAATATATGTACAGTCTGTTCAAAACAGAAAGGTACATTTGGATTGCCTCTTGTTCCAGTGTAAGTTAGGGGAAAAAATCCATGTCCTGCTCCTTCTTGAAAGCTGTTTCTGTATGTAGAACCCCTACAAATAAGGGGGTATTTGGTTGCAAAGTGAAGTCAAATGTGTGACATCCAGCAGGCAAAGGCAACTTTGTAATCATATTCCTGTTAAAATTATGCCTTAGGAATTCCCATGAGTCAAATGATTTCTAAGCTTATCAATAAGCTACTGCAGGATCATGGTAACCAGCAGTTCTCCACAGGTGTAACTAGTGCTGTTGATAGCTCCTGACATTTGAGCTGCAGTAATCAGTTTGTGATTACTGTAAGAAACATGCCACTATATAAGCCTGGCTTGTTGTTTCTCCCCATGTCTGCATATCTAGCTACTGTTAGTGTGATTGGGCTACTGCAGAATTCCCTCCTTTTCTCTAACTTGTCGGTAATTGCATATGCATCAGACGAGGAATGCACAAATAATAGCATGCCTAAATATTATCATATTAATAAACAGACTGATAGGTATCTGTTCATGGAAAAATACTAGCATCACCTTCACATTGACCTTATTACAGGCAGGAAAATGTAATCTTTTATGTGCAAAAAAGAAGGAAAGTGGTTTCCTTGTAGGGATGTCAGATTAGAAGAGGGAGAGAAAGACAAGAATTCTAGACCTTTAAAAGTCCAGAGAAGAGAATTTCAGCTGCTGTAGCTTTCAGGTTTAGCTGACTGTAAGTACAAATTAGATTGCTGTAAGGTGGTCTGTACCCAATGTAGAAGCTTTTGCACAGTTACTGAAAAATGTGTCAGTCATGTTGGTGAGTGGGGCCTTCCATAGTCTGCATTAGCATGCAGGTAGCAGGTGCCTATTCTGGGATACATTCCAGAATAAGGTTAAGTGTAGAAAGGCCCAAGGTTTTATCTTTGGCACCCAAGGCCCTAAACGACTTGGGATCAGATTACTTAGCAGAGTGCATCTCTCATTAGACCTGTGAAATCATTGAGCTACTCAGGGGAGGTCCTGCTTTGAGTTCCACAAATTGCAGAATGCCATCCGGTGGTCACCCACAGTTTGTCTTTGTGTTCAGACAGATGGTATGGTGTAGTGGTTAGAGTATTAAGGAAGAATCCAAGGGACCTTGGATTCAATTGCCCATACACAGAAACAAAAGGTTCCTGGTTGACCTTGGGCCAGTCATTGGCAGGACTTATGGGATGGTGGCTCCTGCCACGTCAGGGTTGGAAAGCTTTCAGGAAAGTTCTCCAGCCCTTCCAGTAGCAAGTAAGGTGTTCATGTGTCCACCACAACTGTAGTTACACAAAGCTGAACAACATTCAACATTACTTACAGTAAAACAACTAGGTCATCATCGTGGCTTGGCTTTGCGAACAAAGATTAGGGAGGGCTCGATCCACGCTTGCTGCATGCACGCTGGTGGCTAAACAGACCAATGCGGGAAAGGCAGGTTTGGTTGCAGAAGGGGCAGGGAAAGGTCTTCTTGGGTGATACTGTGATGGCACGTGTGACGGTTTCTGGGTACAGGCTGCAGACTGTTTTGCTTTCTGGCTTT
>MTQE01002560.1:12507122-12522005 GCA_014337955.1 Aspidoscelis marmoratus | reverse complement strand
CAGGGCCAAGCTACTCCTCAGAGAGGGCAGGCACTTACAGGATCGCTGGAAATTGTGACAGCACGGTTCTTCCTGCATTGTCTTTTCTCCTTGAGACTGGCTCTGCATGCATTCTCAAAGAGGGCAGCAGCATTTTAGATGGTGCATCTCCATTCCTCTCAGTTTGAGGCCAGAGTGGGCCACTGATTGTGTGCAATATGGCCAAGGCTGAGGGATTTCTTCAGGGAGTCCTTGTATCTCCTCCTTGGGGCTCCTCTGTTTCAGTAGCCAGTGGTGAGTTCACCATGGAGCACCATCTTCGGGAGATGATAATCCTGCATCCTAGAGACATGCCCAACCCAGCTCAGCTGAGTCCTCAGCAGCATAGTCTTGATACTGGTGGCCTCTGCTAGTTCAAGGATAACAGTGTTTGTCACATAGCCAGAGCAGTGGATGTTTAGGATCGTGTGGAGGCAGCATTGATGGAAACGTTCAAGGAGTCACAGATGGTGGCGACAGATGACCCAGACCTGTGTAAGAGAGTAGACAGTATAATGGCTCTATAGACATTGATCTTTGTGCTTTTCTTCAAGTGTTTGTTATTCCAGACTCTTTTATGTAGTCTTCCGAGTGCACTCTATGCCTTTGCTAGTCTGTTGCCTATTTCTTTGTCCATCTTAGCATCTGAAGAGATGATGCTCCCCAGGTAGCTGAACTGTTGGACTGTCTTGAGCTCTGATTCTCCTATGGTAATACGGGGAGGATGGTATTCTTCCAGTGGTGCAGGCTGATAAAGGGCTTCTGTCTTCTTCAAACTGACTTCCAGCCCAAAAAGCTCTGTGGCCTCTGCAAAGCAGGATGTTATACGCTGCAGGGCTGCTTCTTTGTGGGCAACGAGGACAGCATCGTCAGCAAAGAGCAGCTCACGGTCACGGATAAGATGGGCTTTTAGTTGCCTTAGGTTGAATAGGCTCCCATTGGTGCAATATTGGATGTATATGCCATTTTCTTCATTGAGATCTGTTGTGGCCCTTTGAAGCATCATACTGAAAAAGATTGTGAAGAGAGTTGGTGCAAGAATGCAACATTGCTTTACATTGTTGACTATTGGAAAGGGATCTGAGAGTACATTGCCATGCCTAACTTGGCCATGCTGATCCTCATGTAATGGGATGATCATTTTGAGGAACCTGGGCGACATCCTAGTCATTCCACGATCTGCCACAGACCTTTTCTGCACACTGTGTCAAAAGCTTTGGTGAAGTCGACAAATGTCACATACAATCCTTTGTTTTGTTTCCTGCATTTCTCTTGCAGTTGCTTGAGAACAAATACCATGTCTGTGGTGCCCCTGTTAGCTCTGAAACCACATTGGCTTTCTGGTGGAAGTTCTTCTGCAGTGGTGGGTATTAGCCTGTTGCAAGGATTTTTCTGGCAATGGAGAGCAGATTTTTCTGGCAATGCTAGTTTGAGCAGCCTGACTTTCCTCCTTTCTTTTTGTACAGGGTAATGATAACTGCATCACAGACATCTTGTGGTAGTTTGCCTTGTTCCCAACAACACAAAAGGAACTTGTGAAACCTGGTGTGGAGTGCGTGGCCTCCATGCTTCGAAATTTCGGGTGGGATTTCCATCAACCCCAGCTGCCTTGCCTGTTTTCAGCTGTTTGATAGCTTTAAGAGTCTCCTCTAAAGTGGGGGCTATGTCCAAATCACTGGTTGTTGTGCAATGCAGTTAATTGGCAGTTGGTGGTGAAGAGGGTCTGAAAGAGTTCCGACCATCATTTCAGGATGGAAGTTTTGTCTGTAAGGAGCATTTGTCCATCTGTGCTGCGTAGGAGTTTTTGGGCCTGGTGTGTTTTCAGAGCTTCATAGAATCCTCTATAGTCACCCATGTCTGCGCATAGCTGGGTCTTTCCTGCTAGGTTGTTCCACCACTTGTTCTGCATACCTTGGAGCTTTTGTTGAAGTTCGCTGTATATGTGACAAAAGGCTGCTTTTGTTACATGGCAGATAGGCTGAGCAAGGTGTGCACGGTCAGCAATTCTCTTCTTTGTTAGCAGTTCCTGGTTGTTTTTGTCAAACCAGTCTTTGTTTTTCTTTAAAGAGAACCCTAGATGTTCTTCAGCGGACTACAGGATGCTATTTTTTATGTGTTGCCAATGTGCTTCAGGGGAGGAAACTACAGGATGATCTTCGAGTCTGGTTTGAAGGTTTGCCTGGAACTTGTCTCTTACTGTATCTTTTTGGAGGTTGTTAACCTTGAGCCTCCTCCTTGGGATGCCACTTCTCCTGGTCTGGGCTTAAAACAATACAACAATCAACATTACTTACAGTAAAACAACTAAGTGGAAAGGCTTAAACCATGCCAGCAAGTTAAAGGATGATAATTGGGAATACACATATTAGAGCAGGTAGGGACATGGGCTGAGAAGTTATGCCAAGTATATAAAAGTCTAGTTCATCTGTTTGGCCTTGTTCTTCAGAGTTGTACTACTATGTAATCCATACTGATAATTCTCCACAGGGCAACCTGCCACGGCTGTAGAGGAAGGGAGGCAGTTGATTTCCAGTTTGACACAATGACACATTTTGCTCCCAGTAGCATCAGATCCAGACGATGCCTTGAGGTTTATGGAAGAGTCAGAAGTTCATAGTTTTGAAGGAGTTATAAATCTGGGGACCTGTCAGGCCTCATGCCATCAGCCCCTCCTCCTCTGAGGATGAGTAGGGTGTTGGACATGTGAGCCAGGGTGATGAAGGAATGCCTCAAGAGTCCCCCGAGTTGGAGACAGCTCGAGCAAAGATGCTGAGCCACACTCTTTGCAGAGCTTTCTCCAGCAACAGTGAGAACACTTAAGATGCTCCCAGTGTCTGCAGCTCAAGCGACAGCTGCGTCAAAAGGGGCATGCCTCTCACAGCTCTGCTTAAGAGCTGCTCAGACTGGAGCTGTTGCAGACAATGCCCATAAATCTGCAGCTCGTGGACCTCGTGACCCTTGCTTCTTGAATTATTGCTGACAACGCTGACTCTCTCTGGTAACTTTGACTCTGGCTTTCCCCGGCTTTGCTTAACTCTTTAACCCCCAATGGACTTTGGAACGTGACTGCTAGCTACAGCTTGCCCTGAGCGTGTTTGCCCCTTGGACATTGCTGGCCCAGGACACGACAGGACCACTCTTGATAGTCTTGAGCATTGTTTCATTTTGTTTCCTGGTTTGATGTTTCCAACCATGACTGGAAACGGTCCCAAAAGTCGACTGGCTGTGGGGCAGAAAAGTGGGCAAAATCACTGTCAGCATCTTTTCTTCTGTTTTACCATTAAGAACTTCTTCAATGGGTGTGGGACTGTGTGGACTCCGTGTTCACCTGTGTTCACTGCTGCTACGTGGGTTTTTGTGAGAACAAAATGGGGGGGAAAAGAATGGTGTGCAGCACTTTGGATCCTTTTACGGAAAAGCAGAAAATAGAAGCAACAAAGAAGTGCAAAAGAGAAAGGAATGAGATTTTTTTTAAGCAGTTGGGTGGCTTTAAGCAAAAATAGATGAACAAGAGTCTGTACAGGAGGCTCACTGAGCATCAGGTGTGTGTGCATGCAGGGAAGGAACTGAGCAGGTGGCAGGTGCATTTCATTGGCTCCTAAAGAATCAGATACTAGCCACCTCTGCAAAATACTGTATTATTAACCCCTTTCATCTTTTAAGCCTGCAGTACTTAAGCACATTTATTTGGGAGTGTGTCACGGAGAAATCAGTTAACTTGCATTTGAAGAAGATCTACATTGGTTAGGTTAAAAATACTGGCTAGGTTGAGGTTAATCTAGGGAGATAGGTCTCCTGCCAGGAGTGACTAAGCAAAGAGAGAGGTAATGTTCTCAACTTGAGAGTGAGGGAGCTGTGCAAGCATTTCTGGCGCACATTTCTCAGCAGGCAACTTGCCATTCAGGAGTATGACAAGTTCTTAAAGGGACCACGCCTGTGTTTGGACTTTACAGATGGGAACAGAATTGCTGGTATAATGAAAAAAATAGAATGAAACATACACTGTTGTACAGAGGGAGTAATGAGCCAAAGCACCATCTAAGAGCCAACAGACTGCATGCATAGCAAGTTTATGACAGAGCAGATCTTGAATAAAGGTTATTTTTATTCTTGGTGCATAAAAAGGGCATAGTTTTATATGTCATGCAGGGTGTATAGGAGGAGCATTTGAACAGCAGCAGAAAATATGGCTGCATTATTTGAAAATGATTGCACGAAAGTTGTGAAGGTTGTTGATATTGTCTTCTCTGACTCATCGCTTTATACAATGTTGTTTCAGAACTGGGAAAGCAAATAAAATGGTACAATCCTGTGTATGCACAAATATTTATTTTATTTATATCTCTAAGTCATCCTATTCCTGAAGGTCTCAGAGTAGACAGCTATAAAAGCAAATATGTTAGCGGAAACCATGAGAATGGCTGCATGGGGAGGGGAAGCTGTGCCCTCTGTCAAAGGCCAGGGTAAAGAGGTGCCTCTTCAATCACCTAAAAAAATACAAAGAGGCTCCTGAAGCACCTCAGACGGGAGGACGTTCCATACCCTGAGGCCTATCACCAAGAATGGCCTCCCACACATCCTCACCCCCTTTACTCCTAAAGACGGTGGCACAGCCAAAGGCCTCACTGGCAGATCTGAGGGCACAGGCAGCTCTATAACATGTGTGTGTGTGTTTCGTTAGATATTTGGGGCCCAAGTCATTTAAAGGCCTTATAAGTTAACATTAGTACCTTGGAACTGGGCTCGGTAGTAGATAGGCAGTAAATGCAGTTCTTTTAGAACCTGCTTGATGTGTGTTTGGCCAGCCATGCCAATTAGCAGTCTGGATGCTGCGTTCTGCACCCTCTGCAACTTCCAAAAAGTCTTCAAGGGCAGCCACATGTAGAGGACAATACAGTATCCGAACCTTGAAGTTACCAGAGCATGGATTACTGTGGCTAGACTGTCTCTGTCTAAAAAGGGATATTGCTGGCCAACTATCCATTGCTGGAAATAGGCACTCCTTGCCACCACTTCAAGTGTCAGAGTCCAAAAGCACTCACAAATAGGGATGTGCACAAATTTTTGAAAATTTGAACTCAAATTGGATTTTTGAAAATCCAGTATGGATTTTTGAATAATTCGAATGTGTAGATTCATATTTATCATATATTAATCTGCAGGAAAATTATACTTATCTTGCACTTAAAATGCGGGATTAAAATGGGATGCATGTCGGATAATACGGGATGCATACAGATTTTTATGGAACGCATACAGAAACATATAATAGATATGAATGTCGACAACATTCATATCTTTAAATACGAATCTAAAATTCTAATGTACGGATTTGAATGTTACGGATTCAAGGTGGATTTTATGACATTCGAATCTACTTCCAAATCACACACCTATCCCTTCCAGTGCAAGAAAACTCCATTAGGAACAGATGACGACAAAGAAGTTGGCTTTTCTACCCTGCTTTTCTCACCCATTTAAGGGGATTCAAAATGGCTGACAAAGCTTTCTATTCTTCTCCCCATAACAGAACACCCTGTGAGGTGGGTGGGACTGTGAGAGTTTCATGGGAGAGTGTGGAATTGAACCTGGTATTCCCAGATAAGAGTCCTGTTCCCTAAGCACTAGAACCAAACTGAAGGATTCCTCTCTTCTTCATAGAAGACCCTGTTAACACACAATACCTCCATCTTGTCTGGATCCAGTTTTGATTTATTGCCCCGCCCCATCCAGCCCTTTGATAATATAAATAATACCACAACTATTAAACACTTCCCCCTTGCATCTCTAGTAGGAAAATGTTAATTTGTGTCCATTCCTTGAAAAAAAAGGGACATGAATGTGATACAATGTTTCCCTCCAATTTTCTGTTGGTGATATTATTTATTCAGTGTTGGTTTTAACTTCTTTGTCTCTTTGATTGTTTGAAAAGAGTAAAATTAATTAACAGAGAAATAATCACAGAGCTTTAATTAGAGGAAGCTTTGCTGGAACAGTTACACTTTCTTGGCAGCCCAAGCGTAAAATATTATGCCCTCTTGAAAATCTTCAAATGGGAAACCAAGAATATTGTTAACAGGAAAAAGAACTTGGCATAGAAGAAGTATTGACACACGCCACCCAAATATGAGCTCTGTCATTCAATGCCATTTATTTCAATGACAGTGTTAAGTACATTCCTTATGCTAATTCCATTAAAAAAATGGATCCCAAAATGATCATCTTACCCAGCATCCTGTCTCCCCCAGTGATCCATATTTCTGGTCATTTCCAAGTTGAAGACCAGGGAGAAACCCCTCACCTATTCTCAGTTCCTTGCAAATGGCCTTTAGAGGCATCCATCCTGTCTCTCCAACCTGGAGGTTGTACCTAGGCATCAATTCTAGTAGCCATTGAACCACCTGTCCTCCATTAATTCATCCAGTCCCTTCTTAAAGCCATCCAAGTTTGGCCATCAACACTCCATCTGGTAATAAATTCCATAAAGCAATAAGAGGTGAAAAAAAATACTTCCCATTGTCAGTTCTAACACTCTTGCCCATCAGCTTCATCCGGTGCTCCTGGTTCTAGTGTTGTCTAACAGACAAAATCATTTCTTTCTATCTACTTTTCCACACTATGCATGACTTTATATACTTCATTCAGGGCACCTCATGAACTCCATCTTTCAAGGCCCGAGTGGCCTAGATATTGTGGCCTGATTTTGTAAAGGAGCTGTTCCAGGTCCCTGATCATCCTTGATTGCCCTTTCCTTCACTTTTTCCAGTTCCAGAATAATCTTTATGAAGTGTGGTAGACCAAAATTGTACACAATATCCCAAATACGGCTTCTCTACAGATTTCTAAAAAAGGAACAATGAGCTCTTTCACACTTGGGTACACTTTTCACACTCCTACAAAGAGCATGTGCACCATAAGGAGTCACATCTGTTCCAGAAGTGTCTCCATGTGTGCCAGACTGTTCCCTGGCCAGGTAGCAGTAAAGCATGAAATAGAAGTATTCACATTCACCTGGCACCCAGTGAAGTGACAGGTGAGCTTTGGATGGATTGGGCATTTGAAATGACAACATCCATTCCATTCCAGATCTTCACTTTCCTTGGACAATTTCCCAGGGATGTGAAGGTGCAAATTCACCCTATGAAGCTTGCCAATTTATTTTCTATTCTTTTCCTAATTATGTCCTAATACAGAATTTTCCCCCACTGCTGCTGCACACTGGGTTGGCACCTTCATTGAAATAATCATGAAATCAAGGTTCCTTTCCTGGTCTATCACAGAAAGCTCAGATCCCATCAATTTATATAAGTAATTGGTGGTGCAGAGGTTGTCCTAATATACATCATCTTGTGTTTACTAACATTGAAATTCATTTGCCTTTTTGTTGCCTACTACCCAATGTCAAGAACACAAGAGGAACCCTACTGGATCAAGTCACAGACCATCTAGTCCAGCACTCATCTCAGATAGTGGCCCACAATTGCTTCTGGGCCTTCTCAAGCAGAAGACTAAGGCACAACCTTCACCTACTCTTGAATCCCAGCAAATAGCCTTTAGAGCCATCCTGTCTGTATCTCCAACCTGGTGGCAGTACCCTGTCATCCATGAATTTATCTCATTCTTTCTTAAAACTACCCATGCTGGTTGATGTCACTACCTTTTTGGGTGGTAAATTCCATAGACTGATGATCCTCTGGGTGAAAAAAATACTCCCCCTGTCTGTCCTAACTCTCCTGCCCATCAGCATCAAAGTATACCCTGGTTCTGGGGTGTGTGATAGAGAAAATATTTTTTCTCTATCCACTTTTCCTCATTGTGAAAAATTTTATATACTTCAGTCAGGTCAAGAGATCCCTCTGAAGCTCTTCCCATCTCAAATTAGCAAGCTGTGTTCCTTGGCTTCAGATTTCAGCTGGTCCTGAGCTTGAGATCTCCAGGCATTCATTCAGCATGTGCTCATTGGTCCAAGGAGAGAACTGCAAAGATAGCAGCTGGATCACGAGGGAATTATTTTTAATAATGAAACTATTGCTGCATGGACACACAGTTTGAAAACAAAAAAGGCTCAAAAGCAGCTTAGATGTGGCAGCCGCTACATGCTAATATTCACATTCCAACAAAGGCCAGAAAAAGCACTTTATGAAGTGCATTTTGGGCTTTATTTTGGATGGGAACTGTTTGCCACACATTACCATCTCTAAGCCACATATGAACCACTTTTAAAATACGTTTGTGTGGTATGCTACCTATGATAAGGATGTGCAGGAGCTTATTTCTTGATGCTCAGTTCACTTCAAATTTACTTGGGGTGCTTGGTTCATTCATGAGGAATAATAGGAGAATCCAACTCAAGGAAGAAGAGGCTTGAGGTGGGAGTGCTCAAAAATCTGTCTGGGTGGCATCCAAAGCAGTTGACTTAAACTGCAGCTTACGTAGTTCACGTGGAGCCTGACCCCACTCAGTGCTTTATGCCCATTGTGGTTTTGAGTGGCTGTAGCTGTGAGAGTCAAGCTAGAGCTTTGCGCACAGGTAGAAATTCTGATTGTCAACTAAGGAACCTGCAGTGCTCAGCAGTAAGAAGTATCTGTCTGTATACAAAGGCCTGTATTCTCTGTTTTGATCTCTCTGTTACTCACTGGAGATCTTCCACCATGGATTGCTGTGTTGCCTTCTATAACTGGGTGATTGAAGATTTGGCTTTGATTTGTTATGTTTTGGTGCCAGGGAGACAGGTGGGCAGTGCCAGCAGCATGACCAGTTGCACATCTTCTGCCTTGCTGCATGCAGTGGGCGGTGGGTGAGGAGTGCATCATCTGTGCAGGTGTTGCTGCATTGCTGGTGCTGGTCAGTTGCTGGCCACTGCTGCGATTGGGCAGGTCCCTGCAGGATGGTGCTGCTGCGGCAGGTTGGCTGGGGACCAATCCAAGGGGCAGTGGGCACGCCTCCCCAACACATAGCCATGATTGGTCCCGCCCCTCTTCATCGACCTACTGGCATGTCACAGAATGTGTGATGTGGCTGGCTGCAGACGATCAAGGCAGTGAGGAGACAGGACTCACAGCCTTTGCAGTGGTGTGGGCTGGTCAATGGAGGAAAATTTACATTTCTAGCCAGCAAGAGATGCTTTGGGGAAGTGTCCCTCCCGGCAAATGTGAATGGTTCTCCTGTTCCTGGAGTGTGCTGGCCCTAGTTCACAGCAGACTAATGAAGTAAGTGCAGAAGCCTCTGGTCTTTGTTTAACATTGTTTTAATGATTTGTTTCTGTGTGCATAGCAATACTTTAGGGGTTGGTTAGGTTCATATGCTGGGTGTGTCCTGCTGCTTGCTTCCTTGTTCCTTTTGCTTTCTGCCTAATTTGCCTGTTTGTTCTACTGCAGCAGCTCCATCTTCAGCAGTCTGTCTTACTCTTTGGTGTTGGGATAAAGGTGGGGGAGAGGCGGAGTAGCTTTTTTGCCCCTTTGAGGGTAGGTGATGGTGAGCTTTGCCCAGCTTCAGGCTTTCTCCTAATCCTTTTTGTTGTTGTTGTTGTTGTATCTGTCCGCTCATGGGTTTTCATTTTTTAAGGCTTGTTTTGCAGCTTGCCCACTTTCTGTGAAGGGAGTGATGGGGTGAGGCTTGCTAGCGATAAAGGAGTCCCATCTGGGGTTCTCTGTGCTATTAGTGCTGTCATGCAGATCTTGCTTGAATCTAGATTCAGCTTTAAAGTCTGAATTTGGTCCATTTGTGGGGCTTTTCTCTTTCCTGAATTATAGTTGGATATGAATGTTGGGGGTGATAGTTAGGAAATAATGTTATTGAAAGCCTATTAAGAAAACAGTGATGATGGATCAAATTTCTTACTTTTCAATTTGAGGCCACGTGCTGAAGGAATTTAAAGCTTTGTAAATGAGCAAACTTGGGCTTTATGCTTTCCTTGCTTTCCTTGGTTTGGAGGCAACTCTCTTCCCATGAACTTGATAATTAATGCCAGTAGATTACTTACACATGTTTCAAAGCTATGGCGATGGAAGGCTGACTTTGTGTTCTCTTTCACCTTCCCCCGCTTGGATTCTGCACTTCATCCACTGTACTTCTCTTTCGGCTGAACTGTACTGAAAACCAAATTGCCTTAAGAATGCTGCTGGGACAAGTGAGCTGTCTAAGCTAAGAAAGAAATGAAGGCATAATAAGGGCTTATCCTATAAAAAAAAACCCACACTGGTGGTGAGGAAATCTGCCTCTAGCCTTCTTCAACAATCCAAATATATGTTGTCAGTGGGAGACCATTATTTTTAGGTGAGCCAGTTTGGTCCAGTGGTTAGGGAGCCAGACTCTTATCCAGGAATACTCAGTTTGATTCCACACTCCCCCACAAAGCCAGCTGGGTGACCTTGGGCTAGTTACAGTTCTCTTCTGAGCCTGCACAGCCCCACCTACCTCACAGGGTGTCTGTAGTGGGGAGAAGAACAGAAGGTTTGTCAGCTGCTTTGAGTCCCCTTAAATGGGTGAGAAAAGTGGGGTAGAAAAGCCAATTCTCCTCCTCCTCCTCCTCCTCCTCCTTCTTGTCTCTCTGTTACCAGCATATTCAAAAGGGAGCAATTCATGTTAAATGAACTATCAAATGTGGAGCCTCAGTTTTGAACAAGTGTCAAATATCTGTTTCATAACCACTTCAAGTACAGATGATACTGGGCAAACACAATGAGTGTGCTTGTGGACATGTTTTCATGGCACTGGCCTCAGTGTTGGATTGGGCTTTCCCTGCAGGCCTCTTCCTGCCTCAGCTATCCACAGAACCCTTGTCATCATTGAGGCTGTTAGCAAAGACTCAGCATGAGATAGAGTATCCAGGCATAAATGCAGGGTTGAACAATAGGGTAGGTCCAAGACAAGGAGTCAAGCTGGCAGTTCATCCAGAAGGAGGTTTATTTCTTAGTTACAGCATAGGCAGAAAAATAAAGTACATGGCGATACTACTTGGTGGTTAAATGCATGGATATATGAATAAATGTATGATAAGTAATTGTCATAAGATAGGTGAGAGAACAGAATGAATGGAAGAATGGTTATGTGTGTGAGAGTGGAAAGATATAGTTCACAACACACATAGGCGATGGCTTCTCATGTCCAATCATGTTACAGGATTGCTCCTGGAGTCAGGCTGACCTTTTTTCCTCAGGACCTGTGAGTTCCCATAGCAGCCATAATAATGAATATAATAAAGGATCTGTTGATAAACTGTTTCATTTCCAGCAAAGAAATGGCTCCGCAAGTGCAGATGGATTGTGCCAGTGTTTTTCCTACATTCACCTGCAAGGCGAATACAGAAAAGCTCACAGACACAGGGCAAGGCTATCAAATTGTTGGGACGCCTGTCTCTTTTAGGCAAACATTGTTGCCCAGAATTCCTGATGTGCACACTTCAGATTCACACTCAGCTTTCGTGTGTACAAAATGGGCTGGTTAAGATATTCAAGTACAAGTCTAGCTTTGTTACTTTGGGACAAACGATTCTGATTAAAATGTACCAACTCTGACCAGATTTTAAGCATTTCTAATTAACTTGTGTCAATAAGACATCCGGAGCATTGATTGCTTCAATGCAAACTGTTTCCTTGCAGGGGAAAAGGAGGGGGTCACAGACAAACTTCACATCTATACTTTTTAAATGAAGGTTTTGCTCTTCAAAAATTTAGTTTTTCTTGCTTCCTATAGGGCTTCCAGCTACGCTGTTCAAGACCTAGAGTTATATTGTTTAATTTCCAATAGCTTTGTAACACTTTCCAGACATGAGGCAGCTGTATCCCTTATGTACAAAGGATGTTTAATTTTAAATTAATGAGCACATCTGGAAATGCCCTTGTGCATGAGATGGCCATCACTCCTAGGAAAGTGGAAGAGTTGTTGCTTCTCATCTTGCTTCCTAAACCCTGTCCAGTCAGTTTCCTCCCTTCTCTTACTGTTCAGGAGCAGGAGAAAGGCACCATCAATAATATTACTTCGCTTTATATAGTTAACCAGTAGGGGAAAGAAAGGGAGGGAGACATATCCACCTTTCCTGAAGTTCAACTACTTGGTCTTATTCCCTTTTTGCATGACACAGGCCATCCCACCCTGTGTTATCCCATGCTAGGTTGTCCAGACAATGCCATAGTGTGAGAATAGGGATGTGCACAAATGGTTTTTTTTTTTTGCATTCAGTTCATATCAAATCAAATGCAAGAAAATTCATATCCTTTCAAATAGATCCCCTTCGAAGGTGGTAGGATTCTATTTGCTATGAATATTCCGTACTAGGGATGTGCACAAATATTTGCAACATTCGTTATTTGTACAAGTGTGTATGAATTCGGACATTCATACACGAATCAAATGTTATGACATTCATACATTCATTCATATGAATACAAATGTTTTGGAACTATTGGAGGAATAGTTAGGACATAGTTAAACTGGGGATATGTATCGGATATGTATCTGTTTGTATCGGATATATATCAAATCTGTACGGGTACATTCATATCAAATAGAATCATACCACATTTGAAGGGGATCTATTAAAACAAATACAAATTTTCTAACATTCGATTCATTATAAATCAAATGCCAAAAACCCATCCGTGAACATCCCTGTTCCATATGAATCAGATACAAAAGTTAGATTCGAATCCCATACGTATTCCATATGTATCCTATAAGTATTTGCTTTGTATCTCATACATATTCACTCAGCATGTGTCAAATCCACCCTGAATCTGCTCTGAATCCACTCTCAATCTGCTTCAAATCCATTCTGGATCTGTTGCAGATGTGACTGGTTCAAGAATGTAATGAAGCTCCATATGAATGTTCCAAAGCATTTGATTCAAATTCAAGTGTCAGCTTTCTAATGTACCAACACTTGATTCAAATCTGAATGTCTGAATTTGGCCAAATTTATATAAATAAGCAATAATATGAATATTTGTACACATCCCTAGTGTGAACTGAGGGCTATCTGTGTGAAAGATGGCCTGACCTGGCCCTGTCATGGCAGGTGAGTTTAGAGGTGGCGTTGAGGCCTTCAAAGCTTCCAGGAGATCCCTTTTGGTCATGCACTACTTCCAGTGCCACTTCCGGCAGTGCTTCCTGGAGTACAGTTAAAACTGTTCCCCCACCATATTTCATCCTACAGAGGCATGCTTTCTAGGGTGCCAATCTTCATCCTGTGTAGAAGGAATGGGCTAAGAGGGGATGAGTCCTTTATCCTAGGCCCTTATTTTGGGCCTTATTCTCTGGATCAGGGTTTCCCAAACTATGGGTCAGGACCCACTGGTGGGTCGCGAGCGAATATTGAGTGGGCCCTGCCTGTAGAATTAAGTAATAAAAAAATTGTATTAAAACTTTGTTTGTTATTTGAAAAGTCCTTTATTCATATTGGTAACGGTTAAATTTCCTAGAGGTGGGTCATGAGTTGGTAAACTTATATAAGATGGGTCGTAGCCCAGACAACTTTGGGAACCACTGCTCTGGATTATATTCCAGAATGGGGAGTTTCTGGCCACATGCTAGTGCAGACTATGGGCAAGCTCTGGGTAGGGTCTGCTGTAGTCTGATTCTGCACTGGCATGAGAATAGCAGGCCACTGCTCTGAAATATAATCCAGAATAAGGCTCAGTGCAGAAAGGGTCCTACATTAGCATGTGGAAGGAATGCCCCTGGATCCTTTCTTTGAACAGGATGATGTTCCATGTAGAAAAGGCCTTGAGTGGAAGTGTATGGATTTAGCTCAGAACTGACTAGCTACTACTGGCCAGGTGTCCTTCAAAAATCCAAAGAAACAATTTTTATCTAGTTTGGGATTGCTCTGCTACTGTCATCCCAAAAATTCAGGTAAACATACTGTAGTTTATCTCATCACCTACCCACACCTGTCATCTGAGCTAATTAATTGCTGTTGGAGCTACCAGCTCCTTTGTGTTTGCTTTTGACAACAATTTCAAAATCAAAAGTTGTTCTGGTGACCTTTTATAGTAGGTTTTACTTATGCTTTGGTTCTCTCAAGAGCTGAACCTGTCAAGATGAATTGGGAGGGAAAGATGCTATTTTCTACTGCGTTTAGTTCTGTAAATCCAGGAGCTCATAATTATTCATCTGCTCAACTAATATGCAATTACAAGATTTTTTCCCCCTTTTGTTCTGACACTTACACTCAGGTACTACGATAAACTACTTTTCTTCACCCTGTGGTGCTTAACTTTGATAGGAAAATAATTTAATATCCTATTAATCAACCAAAGCTAGCCTGCTCCCTTTGGGAACTAGAGAGGACACCCCCACAGATTTCAAGGAGAGGTTGTTGGCACCTATCAATCAAATCCTCAACTTTTATAGTATTTGCACCCACATATCTAAATCCTTTGCCTTTTCCAGAAGCAAGTCACCTTCGTTGCAATGGATCTCCCACACAAGATCTCATAGTGTTTCGCATCAATTCAAAGGTCACCAACATTTTGAAGCTAAAGGGGCACGGGAGGACGTGTCAACCACTTTCCCTGGCTGCTTCCTATCTGAATGTAATGGATGGGTACTGAGGACCTTTCCAAACTTACCTTCAGGATCTGAAGGCTCCAAAGGCCAAGAATGAATATTCTTGGTCTTCACAGTTTCTGACTTGGCTGTTTTAAGGCTAAACCTATGTCTGGCAGTACCTTGGGGAGCACTACCAAAATAAGTTCCCTGTGGTATATTAGAACATAGGATGTACCATCACCTGCAGACCTTCTCTTTCTGGTAATAGCAGCTAGGGGTATGCATGAATATTTGAAGGTATTCAAAATTTGATCAAATTCATCTGATGTCCATAAATTCAAATTTTAAAATTTGAATGAATTTTGAATTTTGGAT